>JAYMFU010065429.1:0-11637 GCA_036784835.1 Phaeophila floridearum
AGTTTCAGGTGCAGGCAAGGTGTGCAAGGGCCTGGTCCGTTGGCCTTTCCCCTGAGTGGGCTGTGTGCAAGCACCCCGTGGCCAGAGATCATCCCCCACGGACACTGCATCAGGGCAAATGCCGGGACGCACCTGAAGTAACCCAATTCGCTGAAATTGGTCTTTCCAGCGATGCCCACGATGTTGAGTCCTTCGCTCAGTCGCTTCATCAGCTTCCTGTATCGCTGCTCCCGCAGCGGCTGCTCCACGCTTTCTGGAAGGATTTGTTCCGTCAGCCAGCGCTTCACATACTCTCTGGCATAGAACTTTGTCTTGTACTCTTCCGCCTTCTGCACCACCAGACGAATCTCCTCTTCGTTGCGCAGCAGTTCTCGGGTCGTCAGCCAATGCGCTGCGTCATACGCCTGCGAACACTGACGAGTCAGCGCGTCTTAAAACAACAATACACCCAGTGGACGCACATAACCATGATCAATCAGCCACGCAGCACGATGGGGCTCAGACATGTCGCGCGAGTATTCCAGCGCACTCACGCGCTCGGAGCGCGACAGACCAGGCACGAGGCGCGATACACACCTTCGGGGCGTGTTGCTGCTGGCGCGTCCAACCCTGCGACCGCAGAGGCACATGCCGAGGTCGTTCCGTCCTCGCGCCGAGCACCGGGTAACCATACGGCATACAGTAGTCGCCATGGAGCTTCGGATGCGGGTTGATGAGTTCGTCGTCTGTCCCCCGAACAGTCAACCTTGGCGTCAAATGGGCAGCATCGTACCCGCCCCACCTGCAAACACATTGGCTTCCTGATCACACGCACAGCGCCAGTGTGCACAGCAGCACACTAGCGGCACATTATACGACTCGTCGGGCGTTCGAGTGACCACAGGCGCGGCCGGGCATTTTCGAGGAACGTACACAGAGACATTTTTCTTCTTGCGCCCCATCTTCGACACCGCCGTGCATGCGCATCGCCAGCACGCCCGATGCCCCTTGTGTCCGTTGGCGGCCATGGTCGCGGCCATAAAGGGGGTATCGGCCTGGGTATAGGCCAGAATCGGCCACACATCGACAGCTGCGTCTTCGCCGTGCTTGGTGCGCGGCTCATCTTCTGCGACACCTCCCATCGCCGAGCACAGACAAGGAGTCCATGTCTGCAAGGGTCGGGCCCCCTCTGCACCACGCACACAATCGGTGAGCACATGCAGTCCCATTGTCATTCCGCAGGGACGATAGACGATATGTTGATGAAACGGCGGCTCGTTCGAGTAGACATTATCCTATTCAGCACGGGACCCACCTCTCGAAGGATCATGCGCGCGCAGGTCGTCCACTAGTCGCTGAAACGCATGCTTCCAGGTAGGCAACTCATCTGGTCCCTCCACGACGCAGAAGATCCGCCACGCGTTGTTCTTCATAGCGTGTTCTTCGGGCACATCAAGTAGCCGCAAGCCCGCGACAACTGTAGAATGCTTGGAGTTGTTGCTGAACATGCGCCCGCCATCGCCACCTGCAGAGCCACATCCAATTCTCACCGTATACGTTATTTGACAGCTCGGCACAGTTGCAATCACACTCCGAATCCAGAAAACAACTAGCAGGACAACACTGCGCCCCTAGTCCATCGTACTCAAGTCGGCCCAGCACTCGCACACAGCGCCGGATAAGATCCGCACCCAACGCGAACAACATGGCCATCTCTCCCGCCGCTGGATTCGACAAGGCCCTTCGACACTTCTCGTCGAGCCAGTGGGCATACGGGCTGCCCCAGAACGTTCGTTTGTCACCCCATGTGCGATGATCCCCGAGATGCTTCGCTATGGCGACGTCCGTCAGAAACGATCGGATGATCTCCTCAAGCGGGCGCAGCCAGCACCGTCGCGTCGGCTTCCTGTCCGACCCGCGCCCCTGAAAGCGTTCCGTGGAACAAGTAGGGCAACGGTCGTCTTCGTACTGAGCATGTTGGTCATGGGGGATATGCGGCCAGACAAACCCACAGAGATGACAACAATGATGCTCGTAGTCCTGTGCGTTCTTGATCTGGAACGCAGACTTCACCACATGCCAACTGTCTGGATGCTCCACCAGCCCCGCGCCATGGTGACTCACCAGTTGACACGTTGCGTTCATAGCCATGTTGGTTTCCCTGAATTGCGCCTTCATGCTCGCTGTTCGATACATGGCCCTGAGTTTGGTGCGCCTGCAGCGATCCCATTCAGGGGGCGGCGCGGCGTTGGCGGCCGCGTCTTTCAGGAAATCGCGTCGCCACTGCTTCCCGCTCCTAGTTTGCACACGCCCCCCTGCAACAGAACACATCTACTGAGACAGCACTCCCAGCGGTATCTGGGCCCCGTCAACACCTGGGGCACCATGCGCAGGCAAGACGGAGCAAAAGACGCACCCGCGTTCAGGTGCAAATGCGACCGCCAGACCCATGGATGGCGCGGCGCGGCAGCTGGCACTGGCGGCGGCACTGGGCCCTGTGGATCGGCCGGGTCCGGCCCGTCCTCGTCAACGGACGGCTCACTGTCGGACGCGTTGCTACTCGCCTGGTCGGGTCCATCTCCCGCACTGTCCGCCACCGGAGAGTCTGGACGTTCTCCGCGGCTCGACCCCGAAGAGCGCGTCGTGTCAGACCCTGCATCCAGCGACGGCGACCGATAGCCCCCCCCGTCGTCAGAAAACGGTCTGTCGGACCCCATACCACTCGCGCGATCAGAATCGGACCGATCACAGGCGTCCCCCTGCAACCGCGTGGCAAGCTCGCGACGCAGATCAGCGGGCGTCCCCAGTCCACCATGTGACGCGCCACATGACGCACCAGTGACGCCACCACGCACTGCGTCACACGCAGTGCCACAATCTGCCACGCACCGACGCGCACTGGGCCCGCCGGCCCCACTCGCCCGCACGCCTGCCACAGGACCACCAGGGGCATCCCAGCCCCGACGGGTCCGCACACGGAACGACGGACAGTTGTTTGCTGCATGGCCGAGGGCATACTGCTTCGACCCAGGGGCGAAGACTCGGCCGCACCCTTTGCAAGCCCATGCATCACTCACCCCCCACACAGCCGCCGGCACTGCCGCGGCTGCCCTGCCCCGCGTGGCCCGCCCAGTCCCTATTGCCTCGCGGTCCTTGTCGAGTTCCTGGTCGGTAAGCAACCCCGCAGATGCCAACCACGCACGCGTGTTCTCCGAATACCGCACGGCCCCAGCGCCGCCTACATCAACACGTTCCAACCGCCACTCGTTCTGTTCAGTGAACCCGCCACGGACCATCTCAGTGGACTACAGACTGATGCGCGATCGACTGGCAACAAAGGGTCACGACGGCGCTACACACACACGCGATAGCCCACGCACACCAGAACAGACACATAAACACTCCAGGTCCCGCTGCCCCGACAATCCACGCGACATGAGTATTGCATGACATGCATGATGGGAAAATCCAACGACGCGGCACAGCAAATCCGATACCAGCACGGCACACGCAACTCGTCTACTACCACCCACGCGCCCCGGCCCTACTAGGTATCGAGGTGAAAACAAAGGCGCGAGAATTTCAAGTTCGTATGGACACATGTTCGTAGGTCCCTCTTTTAGTCGACACAGTACGAATCACGGGCATCCAAGCGAAGACGGCCATCACGCGTGTATTGACGCGCGAGCCCGGCGAATAAAAGCCGTGACACAGCCGGATGACAGTCATCCCTCGTTTCCGGTCCAGGCCATTCCCCTTGCACGCATCCCAGTACCAAGATGGCCATGCAGCTCAGTGCGGACGTCTGCCTACTCATGTTCAAGGTGAAGGGTAAGCTTCCGACGCGGAAGCCCTACCCGAGGGAGGAGATCCGGACGATGGATGGCGATCGGCGAAGGGAATTCCAGAAGTGGTTCATGGAGCGCGTCGACGCCGGGGAAAAGGACGAGGTGTTCGTCACATGGGGCCCGCCGAACGCCCCAGAGGACGAGGAGTGGATACCGATGGTCGAAGTCGTGCAGGCGCTCCAGCAGGCGGCTTCCGGTGTGAGCCTACACACCTCTGGCCGCCAGGCCGCCAGTCCCCCACGGCGCCACAACTGCGGCGCTTTGCTTTAAAGTGCTGCGTACGATTACTAGGGAATGTTTTGATTCGAATAAACGCCATCATGACTGGGACAACCATGTCGCAGCCCACGACGCACGACACTAGCGTATGTGTACAGACGTAGACGCGGCGAGCAGGGCGGTCATCATGACCGTCGAGGAAGTGCGGCCGCTGGCCGACCCGGAGGAGGCGTTGATGGCGGCCATGATGGCCATGCCGCGGGTGGGCGGCACAACGCGCACATCTGGCGTAGGACGCGCCAGCGTGCGCGCTACCAGGGAGGCACCAACAGAGGCCCCTACCGGCACCAGCACCTCAGGTGCGACATCACCCTCCATTCCAACAGCCCGCCCCCACGAGCTGCCTGAGCACGCACACACCGTAATGTACCGTATGCATCCCACGACTGGTTATGCGTAGCTGCTCGCTGAGAGCGCGGTCTTCGGTATGCATAGCACCTGCTTCACACACGTGAACTCATTCAGTCGTTACGCTCGCTCGCCTGTCGTACGATTGCCCACCCCACCCTGACCTGCAACAACAAACGACACAACTCCCAGCGCTGTTGCATAGCCACACCCCAACGCTTTCTGCCGTGCGAACATAGCTTGTACGCATCCACGGTAACACCGCGCATGACCTACGCAAACATTTTCAAACTTCCGGTACCTGTGCAAGTGCCACCGGGCATTTCAACTGCCAAAACGCGTTCTTGATGACAGTTGTTTGCATGACACTGCGCGAAACTAAGAACAAGCAACATCGCGCACGCACGTCCACAGACAACCCCGACGAACGCCGGGGTATACTTGCAGGCACCGCACAGCCTGCCACGCCAGGGTGTTCGCCGTGGAACCGCGACGAGAGCGACCGCGCGCCGAGGACGCCCTCAACCGACCGGACTGCGCCCCCCACCTCCCACTCACTCATCCAACCCAAGCCTCTACCCACCGGGCGCCAGCGCAGGACACCCCGCCCACCGCGAAGCGTACAGAGAGCGCGCGCCGCTGCGGCCGCCGCAGTGGCACCTGGTGACAACGACGAGAACAGGCGGCCCAGGGCCACAGACGTCTTTTCCAGGTACCTCGCGCCAGCCTGCCTGCCACTGGAGGCGTTCTTCCTGCCACTCCGCGCCCTGTGCACAGCCCATCCCGACGTCCGCCTCCGCCTCAACAACCATGTCACCGGAGCCGAGGAGGTGACATGGGACATGGACTGGGTGCAGGAGGACCTGAAGTGCAGCGTGTTGCAGGCAAAGCACAAGTCCTTCTTGTGCCTGCTAATCCAGGCGCGCTCCGCCCGAGCACGCATGCTGCATCGCTTTTTCGCTTGTCCCGTGTCTGAGTCTGCGCATCAGTCGCTGCACCCAGTCCGGTACCGAGCAACATGTGATTTGACACCCCGCCATTGAACGCTGTTTAGAAAGCTAGCCTTTCCAAACCCAGCCGTGTTCCCCTGTTTGCCACCCTTCCGAGCCACGCCTGTCACGATATGACGACACAGCTGTCGCGAGCGCTGTCGTCCGCGACGAGTCCTGCGGACACACGTCCCACTACACAAACCTGACTGCCCATCCCAACACCAACCCCCACGCACCCATCCTGTTCGGGACACACGCACGCACCACGGACACCTACCGACGTCGCGAGTGCCTGTACAGGAGTTCGAGCGGCTGCCCCGGGAGCGGCAGTTCTGGAGCCTGGGCGACTGCCCGGTGTTCAAGGCCTGCACCACCATGCTCAAGAACCTGCTGCAGGTGTACAACGACCAGACGGAAGCCCTGCAGGGGGTGCGCGCGGAGCTCGTGAAGGGGACCAACGTGAAGAGCGTGCCCAGCGACCCTGCAAAGACCCGCGCCAACTCGCTGGGCACGCTCACGCGGGGTGGGAAGGAGGAGCCTCCGGAGGGCCTGACAGGCGATGAGCTGCACCAGTGGATCCGCAACCGCAACCGGACCAATCGCGTGACCCGGCCCAAGGCTCAAGAGGCACTGCGGCCCATGTGGTCCCCGGTTCGTTCCTGGGGCGACTTGCTGAACCCCCCTTCATGCTGACTGAACCGCCCTGCAGAAACCGTCCTGGGCACGACGTAAAATATACCCCAGGTGTCTCTATATAGATAGCCTGTGTCTTGTAGCAAAACATCTGTTGCCCATGTACTGCACTGACTCATGTGCCTCCAGCACCATGCCTGCTGCTCCTGCTGTGCCTGGCTCCCAGTTCAGTCCAACACGATCCAGGTACTCGTGCTCAACACCAGGGCACCGATGTACAACACTAAGTGATCTCTGTGATGCTCTATTCTATCTTTGATTCGCTAACGGGTAAATGTTTCGAGACACACTGGTGTACATGTGCAGATCAACATCCAGGGCGACGTGGACCACGGGCCCGAGGGCCTGACGCAGGTGCAGTGGGCGCTCTTCTTCGGGCTCTGGGTGATGCGGCGGGGGGCATGCGACCAGCTGCCACACCTGGCGCAGCGCGGGCCCCATATCCGGGTTTGCCCTAACCTGGGACAGTTGAGATTGTGACCTGGGATGTGTTCGCGACTCGCGCGCGACCTTGTCGCGGGTCCAATATGATGTTTGTGCTCCCGTATGTGTCGTCGTCGGCATGGTGCGCGCGCGCGATGTGTTCGAATGGCACACGACCCTGTGGCTACAGGGGGAAAAACGGCAAAATGCGGGACAGAGCGCATTTCAGCCCCGAATACCCCCATTTCAGCCCCAAATTTCAGCCTGAAACACTTTGCACGCGAATGGACTATCCATACGGATACGCTTTTCTACGTCAAAAATGATGCTCATACGTCTTTTCAGCAGCGAATTCGGTGCTGTATGCGCTTCGTTCCATGGGTGCCGGTTCAAACATGGCAACTGAGCAGCGCGCCTACGGGGTGTTGCAGTTTCAAAATCCGGTGTTCCCACAGTATTCCAACGCGACGATATGATGCACAATCACATGTAGAACACGTGCGGAGCTTTGTTCAAAGTTTCCGACCCCGGCTGGGTGCACTTATTCGCAGAAAACCTGGATTTTGTCCCATATTTTGGGTGTCCCAGGTTAGGTTGGACCCGGATACCGCATTTAGTCGTCCGCGAATGCCAACTTCAGGCAAGCCTCCTTGCAATTATGTGACCTTTATCTTACAACACGTCGTCAACTCGAACATGTACCTTGCCTTTACCTTGTCTTTTCCTTGCCTTTGCGACACCGCGTCGCGCCATACGACGCCCGACACGAAGGCAAGATAAAGGCAACCTTATCTTTATCTTACCTGAACCTTGCCTAAAACCGACACAATAAGTGTGCCAACGTCTTTATCTTGCCTTTGCGCCAAGACGTGAATCTTACACTTCCAAACAAAGGCAAGATTATGGCAGCGCACCTGACTGCGGTCCACAGCGACCCAACCCACCCCCGACCAAACAACCCCAGAAAACAACCGTGCGACCGTGCGGATATATCACAACCTCATGTACAACACCTGCAACCGGAAACAGCCTGCCGAACGGCGCTTACACGAAGACGGCTACCGCGCCACTCCACAGAACGCTATCCGCAAGCGCGCTGCAAGGGAACGACCAAACACACCCGACAGAGACACAAGGCACGCGGAGATCCGCCTGCGCGCGTCACAATTAGATCGCGGACCACGCGCAGCAAGCCCACCAAGTGTGGCGGAAAGGCAAGATAAAGGCAAAGTTCATGCAAGGCGCAACCGACGACCCGCGTGCGCGTGGACGGAAAGGCAAGGTAAAGGCAGGCTGCAACCGGCGACTGACCTTTAGCTGGCCTTTCCGAGGCGGGGCAAAGGCAAGATAAAGTTCGGGGAAATGTCGTTAAAGCTGTATGTGTGGTCGGTCATCAGGGTCGATCGGATGTCGTCTTGTCCGTGCGGCTTTGTCTGAACCCGTAAAGGTGTCCACCGCCGTCGGCACGTTATTGGGCTTGTGCCGCGCGTACGCGAGAGCGGCCACCTGTGCAAATTCTCTTGTTGTCACGGCTGCAAGTGCCAGGCAGCTATGCCAACCCATGCCTACGACACCAAGTGGAGCACCAGTCCACCTTCGTACTGCCCGCGTCAAGTGCAAGTACTTGCTACACATCCCTGGTAAATCTAGACGTAAGGAGTGAGGTGACGGCTTAGAGAGAACGATTCAGAATAGTTCCATGTACTACAGCAGGATTCAACTGCACATGTTGCATACATGACATGGCAACGTGTGCTGAACGTTGCTGACGACTGTGCTTGTCACAACAAACACCCTAACGAGGAACACATGTGTTCCTCGTTAGGTGGCTGTGTACACAGGCACGGATATCAATATCTAGTGTGCATGCTCGCCCCCCAAACAGCGCAGTTGCAAGTTCCCACACACAATCATGCACAATAGTCCATACACACTAGTAGGCAAGTTACCCGCAGTACCTCATGCAACACGTTGAGCAACAGCTTCAGTAGATCCCGTCGGCTGTCGCTGCAATGGGCGGTGAAGTCACATATGGGGTACAACACCGGCATGGTAGCTTTGGCTTCCTTCACATCTTCCCACCGCTCAGCGCTGATGAAGGCCTCAACCAACGGCACGGCTTCAGTTGGAAGGATGCGGCACACCGGTGCGCTGGTGTCCAAGTTGCTGAAGAATCTTGAAGCCCAAGAACAACATCGAACGCGAGTCTCGCAGCTGCCCTCATGACCGTCAACACCCTGCATCGCGAACCAGCGTAGCATCAGCACTTATCCAAGCAAACTGCATGTTGACCACAGGCGGCTGTCATGGAGGCACGCAGAAACATTCTCCAACAGCTACACATGGAACTGGTTCATGCGCCCCGACGCTTAGACCACTACAACAACCTGATGAACCCTCAAAGCTAATTCCACTAGCCGGGAGAACTGAGGGGCTACAGCGATTCAGCACAACTCACACACCATTGAACGCAAACACCACATCATTAAACGCAAGGACAACATTTGGCAAGAGGGTACAGCGAAACTCAATGCAATGGACAAGAAAAACGGAACAGAATCAGAAAGATGGGGCACTTTACCTCTTCACGCTCATGGCACAAGCGTAGCATGTCCCCCAGGTGTTGGCGGCCACACGCTCACAAAGATGTGCACGGCTTGTCCAGGTCAGGACTTGGGAATGCTGGTGGAGTGCCCACTCCCCTTAGCATGGCAGACTTAGCAAACTTGCGGAGCATTTGTTCGAGTTGCCGCATCGTCAATGTATACTCGCGTGCCGAAGCGCGATCCCCATATCAGATCGTCGGCGTCGGTCAGTGGATAATGTGGTGCACGCAAGTGCATGAACTTGGTTTGACAGCTGACAGCGACCCCGTCAGCTATCAGGTTAGCATATGGATCAGCACATGTGCACTTTCGACTGTCTTCAAAGTCGATGCCATGCAGTTGCACCTCGCGCATGGTTGCGTTCAAGAACTGTTTGTACGGACTATTCAGGCTAGTGACTTTTGCATCTGAAAACTTAAACACACGTTGAACATTATCAACAAATGCAGCCCACAATTCATTCCAATCACGTCCACGACCTAAGCTATCCACATTCTTTTGCAAGAACGACTAGCGGAATGCAAGGACCACACTCGGCTGCCCTGCATATCGAGTTTCCGTGTGAGTCGGATGACCATTGCCATCCCACGTAACGGGGAACTCGTGAACCAACCAAGATGATGAGTGGGACACATGCATGGAACAGGGAGATGTGTACAAACAAGAACACCTCCATGGCAGCCTTGTGCAGCATACCTGGAAGCGTGCTGTGCAACAACCCCAACAAACGTGCCCCACGCAACCCCGTACCAGCCCACGGTACACCGTGGAACTGCTCCCGGCTCCGCTTGTTGGGCTGCAACGTGGCTACCAATGGGGCTGCGACCGTGCTCCAAGACATGCTGCGGGGCTGACCCTGGGCTGAAACCAGCCTGCCGCGGGATGGCGACTTTGTGTGTTTGTGGGGCTGACGCGAGGCTGCTGCGGTGCTGATGCGGAGCCGAGATGAGTCTGCGGTGGGGCTGACTCGGGGCTGCGACGGGGGCTATGGCGGGGCTGTCACGGGGGGCCAAGCGCTGCAGCGGGGCTGCGGCAGGGCTGAGCCTGGATTGCGACCGGGGCTGAAGCGGGGCTGCGGCAGGACTGTTGCGGGGCTGACATGCAACCGTGACAAGGCTGATACGGGGCTGCGGCGAGGCTGTTGTGGAACATAGTCAAACAAACATATGACTGCGAACGTGCATGATTAGACGTGGGAGGTTCAGGAACGTACACGTTTAAGACCACATGGGCCACAACACAGCAATACACGACTACAAACATAGTAAAACAAACACGAGTTACAGCGCAGGTGTATGGGTGGACATGGGAGGAGCAGCAAGGCGGGAGTTTTAAGGTCAAAAGACAGCTGAACAAACAAGAATGACAGCAACGTGCATATGCAGATATGGGAGGAGCAGGAGAGTGTAGGCTTAAGGCCACATGGGCCACATCACAATAGCAACACAGCTACACAAACAGTTGAAGAAAACACATGACAACAAACGTACATGGATAAGCATGGGAACTCCATCATTGATCTAAAAGATGTCACACCTGGGGGATGCAATTCAGGAATTTTGCATTCCACCAGGTCTTGCGTAAGAACATGTGCTCCGCACAATCTACATGTAGCTTTGCCAAGCAAGAGTTGCAAGAGTGCACATGCAGCATTAGGATGCATCATGTCATCTTTCAACACTACACATGCTTCTGTATCGCACGGTGTCCATGCTTGCTTGCCACACTTGCAAACTTGCTGTAAGTCGGGATGAAAGTTGTCTAGGATGCGTCCACACCACATGTACTCTACACGCCAAGCACAAATATGTAAGTCTGATCACCGCATCAAATGCATCAAGTGATTTCTGATTGGATGCGAAGAAGGATGAGCAAACCTTGAAATGCAGCATGATCATGCAAAAGCTGTGGAATGCGTGACTTTGATTGACAAGTTAATCTTCGGTCACCGGTCTCCACATCGAACCACTGGTTGAAAGTGGTGTAGTGCCGTGTAGAAGACTCGTTGGGCTGCCGCTGATTTCCGCCCTTGGCCTTCACGTGGCTACATGCACGCTTGTTCTTCGGACACGACATGCACATGTACTCAAGCTTGTTTGCAAGGCAGCGTAGTAGGCCCCAGTTCGCCATAGGGTCGCATTGTACGCTGCCAGAAGGCACTTTACGAACGTACCGACGTAATTTGAAATTTGGCGTAATACGTTACGTATTTTACGCTAATTTGGCCCAAAAAAATCGCGTGCGCTTCGCGCGCAGGTACGGGCGGCATCTACAGTGGAACCGAACCTGATTTTGATGCGCGCACACACAGTTGCATGGGGTTGAGATTGAAGTAGTCTCCACATGGAAATGTATCAATCATCATTTGTTTTCCACAGCTGCATCTTTGCATGTCGTGATTTCGTATACCTGCCCAACGTGCCGAACTTCAAACGAGACACGCATCAGTCTATGGCATGTTTACCCGAC
>JAYMFU010065540.1:0-11636 GCA_036784835.1 Phaeophila floridearum
CCCGCCGAAGGCGACAACGAAACCTGGGAAGAATGTCAGTGCGTGGGTTATATGAAATTTCCCGGCGGCCAGAAAGCTTTCGAAGCCATTGCCGAAGAAGTTTCGGTGGAATAAGGCCGGTCCTTAACTGCGGTCGCCGCGCGACCGTACGCGGGCCCGGGGCGAATCGCTTGATGAGAGCACTGCGAAAGCTGCCGGGCTGTATTTTCAAATTCGCGTTGCCGTTCGTACTTTTGTTCGGGTGCGGCCCGAAATCCGCCGCACCCGATAACCGCAGGGATGCGACCATCACGAATGCGAATGGGCAATTTTTCGAAGGCTGGTTCTGTTCTCCCGCGGCCGGGGGACCTGTTGATGATTGTACGGACGACGGCGTTCGTGAGTACTTCTACATGAGGTTTACCGCGCGCGGGAGTCGGACCATGAACGAACCCGACGCGGAAGCGGCGTGTCGGCAGGCGGCGCGGCGGCAACTGGCAGGCGACGGGCTCGCGAAAATTATGGCGGAGTACGTCGAGCGCACATCAGGGCTTGTCGACGGCGAATCGGCCGCGCATGCGATTCTCATTCGTAAGCGGGGTAACCTGCATGAAGTCGGATTCTACGAAACCGGAGTTTACGACTGCTGCTCGCTGAGTCAACACAGCGGCCGTTGCGCCGATCCCGCCGAAGGCGACAACGAAACCTGGGAAGAATGTCAGTGCGTGGGTTATATGAAATTTCCCGGCGGCCAGAAAGCCTTCGAGGCGATCGCCGAAGAAGTTTCGCGCCAGTGAGATCCGCGTTCAGACGGACTGCGATCGAATCACTGCTGATCTCATCGGTTCTTCTGTTGCTGGCCGTCGCCTGCAGCCAGCATCGACCGCCTGCGCCGGCAAATCCGCCCTGGGTTTACGAGGGATGGTCCTGCAAGCCGGAAGCTGCGGCAATCCAATCCGGTCGGAGCCCGGACGAACTCTGCCCTACGAACGCCGCGCGGGATTACCTGTACCTGAAATTCGCGGCCCGGGCTTCGGAGCGATCCATTCGAAGCGGCAGTGCCGCAAAGCGCGATTTTTTAGCCTGGCGTTTTCGGCGGTCGTATGTATTATACGACCATGCAGTTCCTGAAAAACAACAACGATCTCGCGGCCACTTTCCTGCGCATCACGGTCGGCGCGATCTGTATGGCGCACGGCGTGCCGAAATTACTGGCGCTCGTTTCGGGCGATCTCGGTTTCGTGAACTCCATGTCGGCTATGTTCGGCGGCGCGTTCTTCGGCTGGAGCATCGTGTTGATTACGATTATCGTCGAGGCTTTCAGCGGCCTTTTATTGGTACTGGGCGTTCGCGTTCGTCTGAACGGGCTCGCGGTGGCGGCGCTCTTCTTCGGCATCGCGGTCATAATGCACGGCCCCGATTTTCCGGCGATGTTCGGGGTGGGCGAAGGCGATCAGGGCAAATTCGAGTTTCCCTTTCTGATCGGCGTGGGCGGATTGGCGCTGGCCTTTCTGGGCTCCGGTCGCCACGCGATCATGCGCGATTGATTCGCCGTCCCTATAAAACGCTGCCGTTCTTTTTCATCCAGTCGCGATAGTACTGCATGCGAATCAGGCCGCGTTCGACGTAGTCGCTGCGGTGCGGGCGGCCATTCGGGCGGCCCGTGTTGTGAATGCGAAAGCAGGCGCTCCAGTCGCGCTGGCGACCCTGCTTCGCGTAGTGAAACTGCATATAGGCCGCGGCCCACTGCAACTGGTAATCGCCGCGCAGCTCTTCGACTTCGCAGCCGAGCTGGATGCAGTGGTAACCCATAATTTGCACCAGTCCGTAGCTGGTGGCCAGCTGCTTCAATTGCTCGTCGCTGTAGCGCGCTACGTCTTTGCGATTCAGGCCGCCCCAGCTTTCGCCGTCTTTTTTCAGCGCCAGCAGGTTGCGATATACATTCGGTTCGAAGCGCTCGCTGTCGGGATTGCCCGGCGGCGATGATTCGATGCTGATCAACGCAGCGATGTATTCCGGGCTGAAGTCCGTGCCCTTCGCGGCCTTCTGAATTTCCGGATGCAGCATATGATAGAGATGCAGCATCAACGCGTCTTCGGTGTTCCGCGGACAGGCCAGATTCGCGAGCGCCGCGAGGGTGACCAGGGCCAGCGTTGCGAAGCGCGAAATATTGCGGTGTGCGGCTTTCATGGTCGGGTCGGTCGCCTCAGTCGAAAGCGGGCTGCGCCCCTGTCCGCGTCTGTGCGGTCGCTGGCGAAAGGGCCGGCAATCAGCGCGCCGGCTCGCCCAGCGATTTGCGGATCTTGCCGATATAGTCTATGGTTTCCCGATACGGCGGAACTCCGCCATATTTTTTTACGGCTCCCGGTCCCGCGTTATAGGCCGCGAGAGCCAGGTCCAGATCGCCGAATTTGCCGGCCATCTGATTCAGGTATTGGACGCCCCCGCGAATATTCTCGCGCGGATTATTCGGATTCACGCCCAATTCTCTGGCGGTTCCCGGCATGAGCTGCATCAGGCCCACGGCGCCGGCTTTCGAGCGGGCGTCCGGACGGCCGCCGCTTTCCGCCTGGACCACCGCGCGAATCAATTCCGGCGACACCGCCTGGTTGCGCGCCTCCTGCTGAATCATCGCTTCGAGTTCCGCGGCGAAGGCCGGTCGGTGGCCGGGCGTCGGCGACACGTTCCGACCCGTGCGCGCCTGCAGCTCCTGGGTCGATAATCCAGAGGTCGCATTGGATGGGATCGTCGGCGTGCTCGCGGCGACCTCCGGCCGGCGCGGACCGCTTTCGAAGCGGCTCATCTTCGTAGACACTCGTTGCATGATGTCGCCGACTCGATTGTGTATCGCCTGAACGGAATTCATGTGTGAGTCCATATCATATCGAATATCGGCATTATGTCACATTGAGCTGAGCGAAAAAACCGGCCGGGTTCAAAAATCGGCGGGCTGAATCCGCCTCGGCTCGTCGGACCCTGGCGGCCGGTTTGTGCATGCGTCATTTCTGCAGACGAATGGATTTGATGCGTGCGAAACGGGTCAGAATTTCGCGCCAGATTAGATCGGTGATGATCCGGGTGCGTCGCGGTTCGGTCAGGTGACGCAGATGCAGCAGGATCGCGCCGGCTTTGTATTCAACGTATACCGACGGCGTCAAATAGGAATAGTGGATATCGTGCGCTTCTTCCGCGCTCTGGATGCGCTGGTCATCGGTCGTAATCTCGTCGATGCTCTCTTCGGCGATCCTGAGCAGCAGCGTCCGGGCCTTCTTCCAGTCGGAATCCGGCGTCAGGGGCACGATGATTTCGTTCCAGTTAAACGAGAACTCCTTGCTCGAGTTCGCGACCGGGTGCGTAAACACCAGGCTGTTCGGCACGTGCACTATGCGACCGGTGCTCTGCCCGCCCTGGTCGCGCGGGAGCACTTCGATCATCGTCGTATCCAGCAGGCGGACTTCCAGTACGTCGCCGATCGTGTCGCCAATGACGACGCGATTGCCCATAGTGAAGGGCCGCCGGATCATAATATAAAACCAGCCGGTGATATTCAGGATCACCTCTTTGTTTACGATCACCAGGCCGGTGCCGAAGATGCCGAGCATGGTGAGCACGCCGCTCAGAGATTTGAGCCAGAGCGGCGTGACGACCAGCGCACTGAGAAAGACAGAGATGTACAGACTATTGATGCGCCAGCGCTTCCGGTGCGTGCTGTCGCTGTCCCGGCGTACGAGCAGTCGCAGAATCAAAAAGCGGAGTAAAAAGATCAGCCCCATCAACACCAGCGAATAGAGCAGCAGGCTCAATAGTTCGGGAGTGGTGTCCTGGAGCCGGTCGAAGCGGCTATTAAGATCGCGTATGATCTGTTTCATCGGAGTCTTCTCGCGGAGTCTTCTTGCTGAGTTTTCTTGCGCCAGGATCGGAAGGCGGGCCGTGCGTCGGCGGCGAATTTTTGATTGACCGCCGCCTAAAACCAGAGGATTCGATTTTTGCGGATACGCAATCCTTTTCGCAGATTTCACGCGAGCCGAATCAATCAATAGAGGGCATTATGACGGATTTTACGAACGAAACCTTTCACGCGGTCGCGGCTCCACGGCCCGCCGGCGGAAAATACTCCGCCCCTTCGCGGGGGTTCCTGCGCCTTCTGCGGATGGGAGCGGCCGCTTTGCTGCTGAGCATGACCGCGTCCTGCGGTTATAACGAGATTCAGGTCAAAGACGAAAATGTCAGGGCCGCCTGGGCGGAGGTCCTGAACCAGTATCAGCGACGTTACGATCTAATTCCCAACCTGGTGAAAACCGTGCAGGCCTTCGCCGACCAGGAGCGCGAAGTGCTTACCGAAATCACCAACGCGCGTTCGCGGGTCGGCTCGATTCAGGCGACGCCGGAACTCGTGAACGATCCGGCCGCCTTCGCGAAATTTCAGCAGGCTCAGAGCTCGATGGGCTCCGCGCTTTCGCGCCTCATGCTGGTGGTGGAAAACTATCCGGATCTGAAATCGAACGAGAATTTTCGCGACCTGCAGGCGCAGCTGGAAGGCACCGAGAATCGCATCACGGTCGCGCGGAATCGTTATATTAAATCGGTGTCGGATTTCAACAGCACCGTGCGCGTCTTCCCGACCAACCTCACGGCGAAGCTCTTTGGCTATGTAACCAAACCGAGCTTTCAGCCGGAAAACGAAGAAGCGATCAGCAAGCCGCCGGAAGTCAATTTTGAGTAAGCCTCGCGCATTGCGAAACGGCCGCCGGGCCGCCGCGCTTCTCGGCTGCTCATTTTTAATATTCGCCGGGGTTCTCGCGCAGACGGGAGCGCTGCAGGCGCAACCGCAAAGCAGCGATGAATACGATTACAGCGAAATCCCCGTTCCGCAGCTGAGCGCGCGCGTTACGGATCAGACGAATACCCTGACGGGCGGCGAACTGGCGCAGCTCGAAAACCGGCTGGCGAATTATGAATCGGCGAATGGTTCGCAGCTGGTCGTATTGCTCGTGCCGACCACCGGTCTGGAAACCATCGAGCAGTACTCGATTCGAGTGGCGGAAGCCTGGCAGATCGGTCGCTCGAACGTCGACGACGGTATTATCTTATTGATCGCCAAAGACGATCGACGGGTGCGGATCGAAGTCGGCTACGGTCTCGAGGGCGCGCTCCCGGATGCGCGTGCGAAACGAATTATTTCCAACGCCATCGTGCCCGCCTTTCGCGAAGGAGAATTTTTTCGCGGAATTCAACAGGGACTCGACGGCATCGAAGCCGCGATTCGCGACGAAGAATTGCCGGAACCCGACCGCGCTCCGGACGAGGCGCTGACCGAAGAAATCGGCGGCGTCTTTCAGATGGTCGTCTTTTTCGGCGCCTTCATTCTTGGAGCGATCCTGCGGGCCTTTCGTTTCGCGACGCGGCTGTTGGTCGGCTCCGGTCTGGCCTTTATAATCTTCGTGCTGGGTCTATTGCTTTCGCTGGCCTTTACGACCGCCATGTTCTACGGCGCGGTCGCTTTTCTGATTTCCGTTCTGGGAATTATGCCCGGCGGCCGCGGTGGATTTTCCGGAGGCGGCTTTTCGAGCGGCGGCGGATTTTCGGGGGGCGGTTTTTCCGGCGGCGGCGGGAGCTTCGGCGGCGGTGGAGCCTCCGGTAGCTGGTAGTCGGCGTTTGCGATTTCGACGGATCATAGAGTCGCCGGGGCCTTCCAGGCGCGAGCGTGGATTTGCGACTTCTCCGCTCCGGCTCGCCCTGGTTTTCGTTTTCGCGGCGTTCCTGCTGCTATTGGCACCTGGCGCGACCCGCGCCGAACCCGCGGTTTCGCCGCTACTTACCCCCGATCGATCGAGAGCGCCTCTGCCGATCAACGGAAATTTCAATCAGACTTTAATGCCCGCGGACCGCGTCGCCCTTGAATGGGTGAATCTTGAAACGCGCGAAAACGATTTCTTTGAACGCACGTCCACTGCCCGGCTCGCCGGAGAGTACGCCTTCGCGCGCTGGATTTCCATCTTCGGTCAAATCCCATATACCCGCAAGATGGATTCGAACGACGGCGTGCGCGAACATCTGGATATCGCGAGCCTTGGTACCCGGCTGGGAACGCGCCTGGGGCGTAGCTTCTATCCGGCGGCGGCCTTTGAGATCGGCTTCGCGACAGGCAATGAAGACCGCGGCATCGGTCACAAGCGGCTCGGCTTTCTGGAACCGCGCATCGGATTGATCTGGGCTCCGCACCGCTTCGATTGGTTTTACGCCGCGACGACCCTGCGATTCAACAGCCAGACCAACAGCCGCCTGCGAACGACGGATCCCGAAGAGAAATTCGAGCGTGCGTGGATCTGGGAAGTCGAAGCCGGCTTTCGCCCGGACGACGTGCTGGATATATTCGTGGAATTTCAGCGCAAGAGCGTGGACGAGCCGGAAGAGCAGGCGCTGAATACCACGGTCGTCGCGCCGGGCCTGCGCTTTCGCCCCGCGCGCTTTTTCGATTTCGCGCTGTCGGTGCCGCTGAGCGTCGGCAGCGAAAACGAATTCCAGCGCGGGGTTTTGGTGCGATTCACGTTGTATCCGGATTTGTGGTGAATGAGTCTTTTGCGCGATTGTATCGCGTAGTCCAGATCAGATGCGCTTCGCGCTCTAATAATACTTCGTCTTTCGACGCGATTACTCATCGCGTGGTCCAGATCTGAAGACGCTTCGCGTCTTTTATAGTACTTCGCCTTTTATGCGATTACTCATCGCATAAAAGACTCACATCCTAAACACTCCGTACTGCTGCACGTCGGCCTGGCGGGCGTTGTCGCAGACGCTGAGCGATAGAGCCACGACTTTGCGTGTATCCGCGGGGGCGATGATGCCGTCGTCCCAGAGGCGGCCGCTTGAATATAGCACGTTTGATTTGCGGCCGTATTCGTCGAGGATGGGTCGCTGGAATTCAGCCTGGGCTTCGGGAGTCATGGCCGTTTCGCCTTTGCGTGCTAACTGATCCTGCTTTACGGTTAAGAGCACCGAAGCCGCCTGCTCGGCCCCCATCACGCCGATGCGCGCGTTCGGCCACATCCACAGAAAACGCGGCGAAAAGGCGCGGCCGCACATGCCGTAGTTGCCGGCTCCGTACGATCCGCCGATCACCACTGTGATGCGCGGTACGCGGGCGTTCGAGACGGCGTTGACCATCTTCGCGCCGTCGCGGGCGATGCCGCCGGCTTCATACTGTCGGCCGACCATGAACCCGGTAATGTTTTGTAAAAACAAAAGCGGAATGCCGCGCTGCGAACACAGCTCGATGAAATGCGTGGCCTTGAGGGCCGATTCGGAAAAGAGCACGCCGTTGTTGGCGATGATGCCCACGTGGTAGCCGTGGACATGCGCGAATCCGGTGACGATGGTGCGGGCGTAGCGTTCTTTGAATTCGTCGAAATTCGAAGCGTCGGTAATACGCGCGATGACTTCGTGCACGTCGTAGGGTTTGCGAATGTCGTGGTTGATTACGCCGTCGACGGTGGCTGGATCGTACAGGGGCTCGTCGAAGCTCGCGCGTTTTGGCAACGCGGCCGGCTTTTTGTGATCCAGATTGCGCACGATGCTGCGGGTGATGCGGAGCGCGTCTTCGTCGTCCAGGGCGTAGTGGTCGGCGACGCCGCTCTGTTCGGTGTGGACTTCCGCGCCGCCCAGTTCGTTCGGAGTGACCTCTTCGCCGGTCGCGGCTTTGACCAGCGGCGGGCCGCCGAGAAAGATCGTGCCGTATTCGCGAACGATGACGGTCTCTTCGGACATCGCCGGGATATAGGCGCCGCCGGCCGTGCACGATCCCATCACGACCGCGATCTGCGGAATTTCGCGCGCCGAAAGCTGCGCCTGGTTAAAAAAGATGCGTCCGAAATGCTCGCGATCGGGAAAGACTTCGTCCTGCATCGGCAGAAACGCGCCGCCGGAATCCACGAGGTAGATGCAGGGCAGCCGGTTCTCTAAAGCGATCTCCTGGGCGCGCAGATGCTTCTTGACCGTGAGCGGGACGTACGTGCCGCCTTTGACCGTCGCGTCGTTGGCCACAATCATACACTCGACGCCTTCGATCAAACCGACCCCGCAGACCAGGCCTGCGGCGGGGGCGTCGAAATCGTAGACTTCGTGGCCGGCGAACATGCCGACTTCCAGGAAGGGCGACCCGGGATCGAGCAATAATCGAATGCGATCCCGGACGAAGATCTTCCCGCGAGATGTATGCAGCTTCACGGCCTTTTCGCCGCCGCCCGCGCCGACTTTGCGCGCCAGCTCGCGGATTTCTGAGACCTTCGCCGCCATTTCGGCCGCGTTTTCCGCGAACTCCGGGCTGGTTTCTTGAATTCGCGATTGTATGCGGGCCATGCGGAACGAAATGTCCGCCCCGGGGCGCGATGGCAAGTGATTCTCCGGGAACGGTCGCCGCGTACCGCGCGTCAGCGCGGCTGACTTTCGCGCGTCCGGAAAAAAGCGGGGCGGGGCGATCGGCCGGCGTTGGGCGCGCTTTTATTGAATCGACTTCAGTTTGGTTTCGACGACGAAACGGCGGCCTTTGCGCACCACGTCGAGCTGGACCGCGTCGCCGACTCGCTTGCGTTGAATCTGTCGCGACAGGTCATCCGGTCCCTGAATGCTCTTTTTATCGATAGCGATGATAACATCGCCCGGCACGAGTCCCGCGCTGTGGGCCGAACTGCCGCCGACAACTTCGACGATGCGCGCGCCGCGATTGCCCCGCGCGTCCTGGACGGCGTCGATCTTAACGCCCAACAGCGGCCGCTCGAATTTTCCGGTTTCGGCGATCTGCTGGATCACCGGCTGCACGGAGGTGACCGGGATCGCGAAGCCGATGCCGATCGAGCCGCCGCTCGGCGAATAGATCATGCGATTGATGCCGATCACTTCGCCTTTCAGATTCAGCAGCGGTCCGCCGGAGTTGCCCTGGTTGATCGACGCGTCGGTCTGGATAAATTTCAATCCGCTTTCGTCGAGTCCGGCCCGGTGCACGCCCGAGATCACGCCCGTCGTAAAGGTTCCGTCCAGTCCGAAGGGATTGCCCACGGCGATGGCGATATCGCCGACCTGAATACTATCGGAATCGCCGACCCGCACCGCTTTCAGCGGCTTCGAAGACTTAACCTCAACGAGCGCGACGTCAGTCAGCTCGTCACCCCCGCGCACGCGACCGTCCAGCACGGTGCCATCGTGCAGATGCACTTTTACGGTTTTCGCATCGCCGACGACATGGCGATTCGTGACGATCAGGCCGGACGCTCTGATAATGAAGCCGGTGCCGAAAGACATCGATTTGCGCGATCCACGGGGCTGCTGTGGAAAGAGGCGGCGAAAGAACGGGTCTTTTAGAAGCGCGGGCGGGATCTCCTGACCCGTGGGCCGGCTGACCTGGGCCATGACCCGCACGACCGAAGGCCGTACTTCCGCGTAAATCGCGCGATAGATCGTCTGCAGATTCGCGCCGTCCTTATAGATGCGCTGAAACTCAGAGGCGCTGACGCCCGGCGGCGGCTGCAGGTCGCCGGACTGTGCGACGGCCGGCGCCGTAAAAAATACGTAAAATAGTGCAAGCAACGCCGCGGCAATGGATCGGCGGAGATGTTCGGGGCGGAGAAAACTTGCGCGAAATTTCATAACCTCAGTATCGTTCATCCGTCTAAAATCATAACGGGGGCCTGGAATTTCCTCCGGAAAATTTACGCTTTCGGCGCCGTACCGGGCATTTGCGGCGATTTCGAAACTCCTGTCAAAATGGCAGCCCCCTGCGAATCTGGCAGGAGCAAGGGACACAGGGCTATTCACTGGCCGTAACGGTGGTCTCCGAAGCGGGTACGCTTTATGCTATTTATCATACAGCCGGCGTATATCCGGCATTCCACGCCTGACTGCGATTCTTCGCGATCGGGCAACGAGCAGATTAAGAGGGAAATCATATGAGTTCAGTTATCCGATACGCAGATCAGAATCTTACCGAAATCGATCTGAAAGACGTGCCGCGCGAAGTGCCGGTCATTCCGCTGCGCAACGCCGTCGTGCTGCCGGGCGTGCTGCTGCCGATTTTCGTGGGTCGCAACGAAAGCGTGAATCTGGTGGAAGCGGTGGCCAAACCGGGCGCGCTGGTGGGGCTCTTCACCCAGAAATCGCCGACCGACGAAACCGTCGGCCAGAAAGATCTTTATACTTCCGGCACCCTGGCCGAAATCCATCGCATCATTCCCATGGGCGAAGGCGGCTACCAGGTGCTCATGCAGGGCGTTCAAAAGATCGAATTATTGAAACTGTTGCAGACCGAGCCGTATCTGCGCGCGCAGATCACGCCCATCGGCGAAATTCAGGACATTGAAGACAACGACTTCCGCGAATTCCAGGAGCACGTCGTGCGTTTCGTTACGACGCACCCCGGCATCCCCGACGAAATCACCGGCTTCGTAAAGCGCCTCAAGAATCCCAGCGCGCTCGCGAATCAAATCGTATTCTTTTCCCAGCGCGAAATCGCGGAGAAGGTCGCGTTCTTGCGCGTGTCTTCCGTCGCCGAAAAGATCCGCCAGCTCAAAGACCAGCTCATCGAAGATACCAATCAGATGAAGATGGAAAAAGAGGTGCGCGAGAAGGTCGAAGAAGACGCGAACAAGATGCAGCGCGACTTCTATCTGCGCAAGCAGATGGAGACCATTCGCAAAGAACTGGGCGAATCCGACGACGACGATACCGACGAACTGGAAAGCCAGCTCGCCGAAAAATATCTGCCGGATCATATTCGCAAAGCCGTCGACAAAGAACTCAAACGCCTGCGTCGCGTACAGGAAGGCCCGCACGGCGGCGGCATGGAAGCCGGCCAGATTCGCAACTGGCTGGAGTTGATCGTCGAGCTGCCCTGGGAAGATCCGCAGAAACGCGAAATCTCGTTAACCCGCGCGGAGCAGGTATTAAACGAAGACCACGAAGGCCTGGAAGAAGTCAAAAAACGTATCATCGAATATCTTGCGGTCGAAAAGCAGACCGGCGGCGGTAAAGCGCCGATCCTGTGTCTGGTCGGGCCGCCCGGCGTCGGCAAGACGTCCCTGGGCCGCTCGATCGCGCGCGCCACGAACCGCAAGTTCGTGCGCATGTCACTCGGTGGCGTACGCGACGAAGCGGAGATTCGCGGCCATCGCCGCACCTACGTCGGCTCGCTGCCGGGTAAGATCCTGCAGAACATGTCAAAGGTCGGCACGCGTAACCCGCTGTTTCTGCTCGACGAGGTCGACAAGATGGCGATGGACTTCCGCGGCGATCCCGCCTCGGCCTTGCTCGAGGTACTCGACCCGGAACAGAACAACTCTTTCGCCGACCATTACCTCGAGGTGGATTACGATCTCTCCGAGGTGATGTTCGTGACCACGGCGAACAGCCTGAACATACCGGCACCACTGCTCGATCGCATGGAGGTCATCCGCATCTCGGGTTACACCGAGGACGAGAAGGTCAACATCGCGCAGAAGTATCTGATCCCGAAACAGATCGAGAACAGCGGCCTGAAGGACGACGAGATCCGCATCTCCGAGGCGGCCATCCGCGACATCATCCGCTATTACACGCGTGAGGCAGGCGTGCGTAATCTCGACCGCGAGATTGCAACCGTGTGCCGCAAGGTGGTCAAGGGTATCCTGCAG
>JAYMFU010065650.1:0-11634 GCA_036784835.1 Phaeophila floridearum
GGGTGTTGGCAGTCTGGCATGGGCAAGCTAAGCTTGCCTGTGCCCACATTGGGGCCCGTGTGTTTGACTTGCATGTACCCAAGCTAAGCTTGTGTAACTGCAAGCTCTTTCCGGTCAGCATACCCCAGATTCAGGCCCGGCTTCGCGAGACATGACCAGGTACATTCAGCGCCAGTGCCGCTCCAGCGGGAATCTGGAGATGCCCACCCCGCAGCCGCAGGGATCACACCCGGGGGGTACATGCCGCAAGCTCAGCACAGGGCAGCCGTTCATGTTGTATGAACTGTTACGTGTTCAGCTCCTGAACCGCCGGCTGCCGAGGCCTTGCCGGCCGTGGATAGCTCGATCGTCGCATCTCACACAATGCACTCGGGCGAAGCGCGATAGGCGCGCCCGGGTCCTGGGAGTGTACGCGGAGCGATTTGAACGCAGCCGACCCGCAGGAACGGGGCCAGCTGACGCAGGACGCTCACGGGGGCAGTAACCATTGCGGTACACATTCACAGTTCACGCGCCAAGCCCCCCGGGGGAGCAGGCACCTCCACCGGCCACCTAGCGAGCACCTGCTGTGATTGCCAGCTGAAATCAGGCACGGGGGCCATGACCCGGTGCTGTGTCATCTGAACCAGAAAACCAACAGCTTCGAAGTTGAAACGCCGATCGCGCGGGGCGCGAGTTTCGCTATTCTTCGCCATGCATTTCGCGGCGCGCGGCGCGCATGCGAACGCCCGGCGCGCCGCGGGCCGGCCCGACAGGGAGCTGCACCTGCACTGCGTGCCGAGCACAAATCTGTGCGCCCCGACTTGGACTTCGTCCGAGCACACGAAGGCGATGTCCTTGGTCCCCTCAGGCCCGTGCAGCAGAGCCTCGGTGACGAGGTCGCAGTGGCGGTCCAGCCGGCTTTCCCGGTCCGAGAGGAGGAGCCGGTCCGAGGGCACGGGCTCCATTGCACACCTCCGCTCGCCTGTCGCGCGCGCCGCGCCTCCTCGTGGTACGGCAGCCCCGGCTACCTGACGCCCGGCATGTCAGCGCTGCAACGGCGCAGCTGCAGGTGCTTCCGTGCGGGTGCTGCTGTGGGGGATTAAACGGCCGCGCGCGGGGCCGCGGCGTTGCGCATTTCAGCGCTGATGCTTCGCCCTGGTCCCGACGAGAGCAGCTCAGGATCGGGCATCAAACAGTTGAGTCTTTCCAGTTCCGTCCGCGGGCATTTTTGACCGTCAGTATCGTGATGGGAGTGTGTTGCGGGGGATTTAAGGGCGCGCCGGGGGGCGCGGGTGGGCGTGGAATGGGGGATGGAGGGAGGGTCGCACGCGCAGGCCTGGGCAGGCTGCATGCATGTATGCTCCGTGTCCGGCTGTTGTCGACCTGTGTGACCACTAAGCGCAGGAAAAGCGATTATTTACCAGACGCTCCGGCGAGCATTAAATCGCCAAAATACGTCGTGAAGCCATGTCTCGCGCATGGGGCCTGTTGTCACACGCTCGGTTGCCGGCACGGCGTAAGCGGGCCTGTTATCACACTCGATTGCAGGCCCGGGCCAATCCCGCCGCCTGCCGCGCAATGGCTGTGACGAGACAGCGGAACGGAACACTCCGAATTTCGTGGCAGGCAGCACCGGAGCAGGAGCCACTGCACGTTGCGCGGCGAACAGCGTGCCGCCTGGTGGCTAACACGCGGAATGCCATTCCGTGGAATGCGCTGCCACCCGCGTGGCCTCTCGAGGCCCCGTGCGATGCGTGCGATGGTACCATCGCACGGCAGGCACGGGAGACCCTGTTCCCACCTTGCGAGGCCTCGACAGCCAGTGGTTATTCAGTCCGCTATTCGTATACTAACGGAGGACACAGTGCCCCTAATCAAACATGCGACCAGCGCCAGCTCGCCGCACAAGGGCCACGGATCCCCGCCGACGCAGGCCCGCGATTTGGGTCCGCGGCGCGTGTGCAGCGAGCCGGCGCTGGTTGTGTTGACTCGTTGCACGTGCAGACCTGCACTCGCCCTGTCCTGCATGCCGCCCTGTCCAACACGCCCGCCTGGGTTGTCCAAGCGAAGTTCGCTTAGCGAATGTGTTCAAGAGGACGCCGACAGTAGCGAGCGCAAACCGTGCCAAGACCCGCAACCTAGATATTTGCCAGGCGCAGCTGCGCAACCCCCGCCAGTCGTGTATCTCGTCCTAGCTCCTAGCGCACTTTATGAGCAAAAATAAATGTAATTCGAGCATTTTGTCCGGCTGTGCTCGTTTGCTGGTATACCATGGTATCTCTGAGATACGAGGAGCATGCATCCCGCAGATGCGACTGTGAACAGCTCCGCGCGCGTGCTCCGCGAGCGCCGCTGCCGGGCGAGACCCACACACTGTTCCCCCCGCAGGCACAGCAGCACTGCTCACTCGTCGCTGGAAGTTTCTGATGCCCGCGTCACCTCGAACCCGTCCCTGGCTGCAGGTCCCGAGCGCCGGGCGTGCACACATGTTGAGCGAGTGAGGAGTGAGGAGCCCAGCGCGTGCCGCAGCCGCAGGACGCCGAGGCGAGAAACGCCGCGGGAGGAATGGCCTCCTCCAACCCCGTCGACGACCCCTTCCCCATCGCCAAGCGGCAGGTCCAGGACCTCGTCAGCAAGCTCCAGCAGGACTACTCCAGGTCCGCACGCCGCTCCCCCTCCCCCTCCTACCCACTTGCAGCTTGATCCCACGAGCCCCCTCCCACGCACTTCCAGCTCCCCCGACCGCCCCCTCTCCTCGCTCCGCGGTGTACTTTCGCTGAGCACGCACAGACACGCCAGTTTCCAAGTCCAGTTTGAGCAATGCAAGCCACCTGACGGCGTGTAATACCCCCACCCCGCTCCACCGAACCGAGTTCATCGTTCGCCAGCGCGTTGCGACTGCGACCCTTTCGCCCCGGCTGCACGCGCCTCTTCGCACGCGCCCGTCTGAACTCGTGTCCGTGTGCACAACGCCGGGTCGTAGCCCCGCATGTTCCCTTCGTCAATCCCTGCCCGCCGCGCGTGGTTGGCAAGTCCGCCTCCAGAGCGAAGCTCACGATCAGTGTCGCGCACTGTCGCGCTCTTCATGTGCGTCCTGCGGTTTCGCCCGTCCAGCGTGCTGCCTCCACGGCACATGCTAAAGACCGTATGTGCTAGTCAGTACCCCCCACCATGCTGTGCCAATGGCGTTATGCCCATCAACGGCATAACGCCCGTCAACGAGCAGCTGTGTGGCCGGCCCTTGCAGGTTTGTCCGCTGCTTAGACTTGAACAGGGCAGCCTGACCGTCGTAGTAGATCTTCACACGCATGAGAAGGCAGAACATCCGAGCAATGCTGTTGTAAGCTGGCTACGCGGGCCCCAACCCGCGTTATGCATATTTGACGGAGCTGGATGCCTTCAGCTAGACTAGGAGCTCAATGCTGCAACAGGCTAGGCAATCATCGTGCATTTCAGGGCAATAGGCCACCCTGCATCCGTGTGCGCACACGCTCATTCCCGGAAACCTTTCTGAGTCCTTCATCGATTGATTCAGGAAGGGCAGCTGTGAAGCCCCACTGGAGTCGCTGTTGAGCGGCACCTGGGTGCTGTGTGGCCCGGCCTCGGCTTGCGCTCTGCCTTCTGTCGTCCCCCAGCTTTCCTCTTCTTCACCTGGCCAGGACGTTTGGTGTTGCTGTACAGGTAGAGTAGTAACGTAGTAGCTGAGTCTACAGCACGTTCGGTGATGCAGAAACAGCTAGGGGTCAGGGGTCAGGCTGAATTGAACATTCAGGATGGGGTGGTCAAACACGCATTGTGTCTGCACTGCTTGGTTGGTGTTGTCACCGTTCTGCAGTGGGGTGTGGCAAGATCACACCGCTCTCCTTGCCGTACACCGATCGCCGTGAGCACCGCTGCCTCAGTGGCCGTCAGCAGCGAATGGCGCTGCACGGCACCCTTCTGTGCGTGACGGGCGGGGTGTGGTGCCGCACCCGGGCCTGCGCAGTAGTGCCTGTTGCAGCTGCACACAGCCGCTGCAGGTGACTACCATGAACGGGCACTGGCAAGGCCGGCCGCCACACCAGCATATGCCAGCTAACGCTGTTTCGTGGCAATGCGCAAACGCTTACACTCACATGTGCGTGCATGCGCGCGCGTACACACATGCGCGCGCGCACACACACACACACACACACACACACACACACACACACACACACACACACACGTTCTCTCTCTCACACACACACTGAGGGTGTGTTGTGCAGATGGTCAACGATGAACCTGTCCAACCCGGGCCGCCTGGGCCTGGGTGACCGGCTTGGACACTCATGCAAGACGCAGCTGCGCATGCTGTCCACCATGGACAAGAGTGTGGACAAGGCAGAAACAGATCCACAGCGATTCAATGTCACAGCTTCAGAGCTTTCGACCAGGTACGACGACCACTAGCGACCCGTGCGTCTATCGGCCGCCCGTCTCTCTTGACGTGCGTTGCACATTCGTGTCCTCAAACATGAATATGCAAGGGAACATGCGCGCACATGTGCCTGCATGTACCCCTACCGGATGTGGAAGCAATGCCTTCGTCTGTTATCGCTGCGCACCAGCAGGTGGTGCCTTGACTCTCAAGGGTAACACGTGTCTGCTCCCCGTTGTGTTTGCTGCTCCTACCTCCTCGGACTGCCAAGCCGTGCCTGTGCCTGTGCAGGCGGCAGTGGATTCAGGACACGCGCGCACACATACAGCAGATCCAGGCTTCCCTCGAGAACGTGGATGAGAACTTCACAGCTGTGGCTATTCCTGCCAACGCAGAACTGCACGCTGAGATACGCGATGCACGTGAGCAGCAGCAGCTCTCCCTCGCCCAGCAAGATGAGGCCCTGGACCGCATTGAGCAGGCTGCCGCCCGTGTGGGCCGCCTTGGGCTGGCGATCGGGGATGAGCTACGGGTGCGAGCATGCACACATCTGCAGGCTGCTTGCAGTTTGGGGAGATTGTGTGTGTGTGTGTGTGTGTGTGTGTGTGTGTGTGTGTATGCGCGTACGCACACACGTTCACACGTTCATGCATACGGTTGGCAGTGTGAGTGTGAGGGAGTGTGCGTGAGAGTGAGAATGCTAGCCTGAGAGACTGACTGTGAACTAAATTGAACAAGGCACAAGCAGTGGTATGAAGCAGTGTGACGCTCAAAATGTGACCATGCATTGCTCAGCGATGGCAATGTTCTGCGTGCGTGTGGTTTGCTGTTCTCATTCGTCTCGGCTGGGCATTTAGTCAGGTTGTGCTGAGCGGTGACTCTCTCAATGTGTAGTGTGTCTGATCTGTGCGCAGCTGATTATGTCGTCTCTGCTGTTTGTGTGCTTCATTGCTGGTAAGGGTCATTGCTGAATCATGACCATGTACCGGAGGTGAGGGCAAGCTGGCTGTGCAGGAGCAGGAAGGGCTATTGAGCCAAGTGGAGCAGGATACCGAGGGCGTGATGAGCCGTGTGTCGGCGTCCATGCACAAACTACAGGATGTTCTGAAGAAAATGAGCTTTTGCACGCAGCTGGGTGTTATTGTGGTGTTGTTGCTTGTTCTGATGGGAATGATTTGGTACACGCTATCATCGTGACAGGTTACGAGGGGTCTATCGACTTGTTGCTTGTGAATTACGTGCAGCCTACGTGAAAGCTACGTAGGGTTAGACAGTATGTCAAGTTTATGGAGCGACTGCATGTCGACAAATGGCCGCGGTCATGCACAAAGGTCAACTGGTCAACGCGTGTTTGACCGCGAGTTGCTTTGGCGCGGGAGTGGGAGCGACGTGGTGTACGAGTTTTAAGACATAGCTCGCGTTGAGACGGGTCATTCGTGTTATAGTTAACATGATTGAGGACCGTACTGGCGCATGCGCTGCAGCGAATGTGGAAGCTGGTTCTGCGGCCCCAGAAGCTGGTTCTGGGGCCAGAAACATCTCCTCCTTCTTCAACAGCTTCGCGCAAACGAGTTGCTAAAGTCCCCGCTTTTGTGTTTTGGATCTCGCAAGAGACATGTTGGAGCCCGTCCCTTTGAGTTTCACGTCCCGCTGTGTTTGAACACGTCACGTTGCCCCTTTGAACGCGTTCGAACACCTGTCGCTAGGCGCGCTGGCATGGTATGACGCAGCTGCGCGCAGCGTAGCATGGTGTCCTCAATCCCGAGCCCATGGCGCACTGGCTTGTGCACAAGAGACCTCGGACAGCGAACGCGTCTAGCGACGCTCCGTGAGCTACACAGACTTGCGTCGTGAGCTGGAGGCACGAGTGGTACCTGGCCGTCGCCTCCGTGGTTCCCGGCACCTGTTCTTGAACACCCATCCAGCGGCCTCCCGCACCCGCGGCCCGCGCGCTCCCCTCGCACCATGCTACAAGGCAATCCAAGTGCGCTCCGCACTCGAGGCACGGCCGCTCCCGTGCGGTGTCCCCGCATGGGGGGGGAGGGGGGGTGTTGCGGTATATTGCCCTGCGCCTGGCACCCACTGGCTTTCGCCCTCTGAGCGCACTCACCACGTAACCTCAGTTACTGTCAACACACGGGTGATGCGCGGTGTGCGCCTGTGCACATGCGCGCACCGCGCTTCGGCGTTCTATCTTGGATGCCGTCGATCCAGATCCTAACGGCAGGGCGCCCATCCTCGTTTCTAGTGCGAGAGATTGACGGCGAGGTGCATGTGGTCCATGCCCCTGTGCCGATGAACGTGCTTGCAATGTGATGCCTGCACACACGCGCAAGTGTGCGAGACGTGCCCGTTCGACGGTGCTTAGCAGGCCAGAGCGCGGAGCACGGGACATACGATGCGCGTGCGCGCGCGCTTGCACGAGCGGCCTTCAAGCCAGCTGCAGGGCGGTAGGGCTGCGTGTGTGCTGCGCTGTGCGTCGAGCTGGCTGTGGCGTGCTGCACAGCAGGCACTTTTTATCCGCGGAGACCCCCTGGGACCCATTGCTCAGCGCAATGTGAGCCACCCAATCAGGTTGCCACAGCTGCGCACAGTTGTAAGTCTTGCAGTACACGTGGCACTGTCTGGCCGAGTGGGAGGTGCGCAGGAAAGGGGCGGTCATGCCCGCATCATGTCGTTGTATAAGAATCGAATCAAATGTATTTTTTCTATCTCTGAGATAGGTTCAGTTGGCGGGTGATTCTGTCTTGTGGGAACTGCGCTTTCTCCTTTGCGTTCTACCAACATGATTCGCCCCAGCCCTGAACAGACCCTAAGTGCGCCTTGTGCACGCCTACCAGCACCTGGGTTCACTTTGACGGACATCGGGACGCAGCCCCCCAATTGAGTCCGTGGCACTTTCCAGCCCCTTGCAGTCCGTGAACCACCATGCCACACCACACAGTACGCCACCTCGGTCCGGCAGGCCACTTTTGTACGGCTCATTGCTGAACATGCAGTAGCAGCTTTCATGCAATTCCGCACCTTTTGAACATTTCACGCCCAGCGCGGTTCTGTCAACCTTGATAGAACCTTCAATAGGACGCCTGTCTGGAGGAGCAGCTGTGGTGAATCTCCACATCATACACGCAGCACGTCGGCGAACTACACCCACAGCAATGGTCGCCAGCTGGCAAGGGTTGCAGCCAGAAACAGCTGCAGCTGAGGGCAGCGCTGGGCTCAAGCAGCATCACAACCGTCGTAACAAACGCCACCTGCCAACTCCCCCACCCGCACCAGCATGCCTCCTGCCCCACACACCAGTTTGCACCACGCAGTCAGGCACGCTGCAGGAACTCTACCCTGGCACATAGCCAGCCGTGCCGGCGTCGTCGGCCACATCCGCGACCGCATGACGCTGCAAGAGAAGATTGCTCAGATCACACAGCTGGACATCGGAGAAGTCCTCGACTATTCTGCAGCGTACCAGGGCGAGTTCCGCCTCAATGACACCAAGCTGGAGTTCTATGCGCAGGCCGGCATCGGCTCCTTTCTGAACTCCCCCACGGCCGGCGGCCCCATCGGCAAGCTTCAGAACCCAACGTCTGCGCAGTGGCGTGCGGCGCTGCGCCAGCTGGAGGACGCCTACACTGCGGCCGGCAAGGTGACTCTCCCTGCCCCTGTGCCCCGCATTGCTGCAGCGGATGGGATTTAACCTGTGGCCTCCAGGCAATTTTTTTGCCTGGCTGTGTGGCAGTGTGCTGTGAGAGCACTCTCCGGCTCCCCGTTGTTTGACAGGTACATCAGCTACACCACACGTGCACATTCCGTGTGGCCTACTGGAGTCTGTCACCGCAGTCTGGGAGTTGTTGCGCTTTGTCGCGGGTGATCACGCGACGCCTGCTCGATGACAACTCAGTGCTCAGCGCGCGTGCGCGCGCGCACACGCACGCGCACACACACACACACACACACACACACACACACACACACACACACACACACACACACACACACACACACACACACACAAGCGCGCGCACGCGCGCGCGGAGCGCTGCAATGCCTGCTCACCAACCCAACTCGTTCCAGGATCTCACTCGCCCCACATGCCCAACGCCAGAGGCCCAGGCTTGGACACAGCGCCACAGTCAACAAGTATGGCCGGGCAGCTCCAATGCAAAGATTCTTGGGCCTCGGCACTCTTTGCCGTGCCGCGATCGTCTCATGTCTTCTCTGCTTCCCTCTTCCAGTCACGCCACGAATACTAAGGTCGCTGCCTTGCACCCGATTTCCCCGTAGTTGGACATCCGTGTGGCCGCTGCCGCAGTGCTGGTCGTGACGGGAGGGGACTTGGACTCTGACAAATGACGTGCACCTCAAAACCGGGTTCTAGCGGCTGTACGTACGAACACAGCGTGTTGGTGGTCAGCGAAGACCACGACTCGTGGCCGGCGCTGCCGGCATCTGCCAAGCTTGTCCTCAAGGGTGGGTTTCCTGTTCGACATGCAACAGTCTCGCAGTGCCAGTTCAATGTGCTTGAGACGCCGCACACGAGGGTTTGCCGAATTGCTATCAGGTCCTACAATGTGTGGTGGGTCTCTGTGTCCTGCATGTGTGCTGTGTCATAGACTCAACGGATTCACGGGTGGGGGTCTGTTCCCGGACGCGTTGCATGCCCGCCCCCCGTTGTACATGTCCTCTGCGCCATCATTGCCATGGGGAAGCATTGCCAATGCCTGTGCTTAGGTAGGCATTTGCCGGCAAAGGCCACCTATCCGTGTCCGCTCACGGACGGGGTCAGCCATGCATGTTCTTGCCAACGCCCCAGCGGTTGCTGCACAGTGGGCGATACCACCCTTGTGAAGGATTTGTGCTGCGCATGCTGCCCTTTTGCTGATGACACACGGTGGAACCCGTGGTCGCCCGCACGGGCCACAGTGCAGGCCCGTGCGCGCATGGTGCCCATGGCGACTTGTACATTGCTGAAGGCAATTCACACAGCTGTCACCCAATGCAAGCAACGAGCCCCATATCCACGCAAGCAATGAGCCCCAGCTCCATGTATGCAGCCACCGTGAAAGATGGCTTGGACAGGAACCCCCCAACAGCCGCCTTGGTCGTCTTGGCTTGTGGAAACCGTGCAGCTGCTGGCTGCCTCCCATCCACCATTGGTCTCACACGAGAGGACAGCAAACAATGTGATACTTAACATGCTGTGCCAAGAATAGCATACATTTGTCGTTTTGAAAATGTGGCACCTGTGACCTGCTACACAGTTGTCTTTGTTTCTTTGTGCTTTACACTGATGTTCGTACAAAGTGTTGTGCAAGCAATGGCGACTACTGCCATTCGTTTCAAGGCGTCACATGGACAAGCAATGAACGAGTTTGGAATGTAGTGTCCACTGAATGATGCTCCATGCATGATGCACACAGCACATCATTCACTGCCCGTAAACGAACAATCCCTCCACTCTGGCACTATGGAAGGCATAGTATACCTGTTGACCTGCAACAGATCGTAGATTCAAAGATGCCAAGGTATGTGAGTAACTTGGAGCAGTAGCTAACAATACACGTACTCAGCGACAGCCAACACACGTGGACATGTTTCCATTGAACAGCATCAGCTCCTGCTCACGGTCCTTGATGTCCAATGAATGAAGGAAAACATTCAGTTCTGTGCGCATCGTGTCCCGTCCCAAGGCAAGGAAGCTTGCGCGGTACGGGGCATAGGAGGGCAGCAGGTCCCAATACCGCATGAACACATCCTGTGTCACATTAACGAGTTCAGCGATGTATGTGTCCGGGCCCACGATTCTTGAGTTTGGCACACGAGTGGGCACCGGCGCATCTCCGAAGTCCTCCCCAACATCACAGTCATCTGTGATTGGGATAGCCCCGTGAAGAGAGGCTTCAATCAGCACCCGCTCGGTCCCTCGCATGCACCCATCAAACACCACCTTGGCCCTCTCCATCTCCGCAAGCAACTTGGGTACCGCGAGCCCCTCTGCAATCTGCCATGTACCCCCCATTTGCTCGATTGCTTTGGTGTACAGCCCCAGCAGATGTTTCCTATAGACGAAGGCATCGTTATCAATCAGAACTCGATTCTCCTTCACCGTGCGGGACCTCATGCGAGAGGGATGGATTCTGCCGTTTTGCATGAGCCCAGTCCTCACCCTTGCCTGATCGACAAGCGAGGGCGTGACATACGGCGTCAGAATGTTCTCAGCCGGCACGTGCAGCCCCCTGCGTCTGCTCAGCCACAGGTTGTGCGAAATGAATTTACAGCCCTTACTGATCGTTTCTTCCACCTTGTTCTGCTTCATCTTGGCCAGCATCCACACGTACACGTGCATCTTCCGGGCCAGATCCTCGGGGCAGTTGACTATCTCAGGCATGATGAGCACGTTTCTGGGGTTGCTTGAGTCGATGTCGCTGACGGCCGCGCGACCGGCGCCCCGCATACTGGGGTATTCCTCCAAGAACTTGGCGTGGGTCTCGCCAACCATGTACACGTCGCAGCACTGCACGTCAAGAGCGGCGACCAGAAGCTGCGCCAGCGCCTCGGGACCGCCCGTCCGCGTCGGCCACACCCACACGTACAGCTTCCGTCGTCCCCGCGGCTCCTCGACCGCGAGGCTGCGGCGATATGGCTTCGCGGAGCCTGGCAGCGAGTGTGACCCCGGCGTCGAGGGTGGAGTTCCAGCACGAGTCTCGAAGTCGGCGGCAAGGTCCGGGCAGCGCGCGGTAGCTGCAACACAGAGCACGCCACAGAGCAGTATGCGGACGACGGCGGGCCGCATTGTCACCAGTCAGCTTGACTGCTACGCAGCATACGTGCGTGTCGCGACCAACGGCAGCGCGCTCCGCATGCCTCTTTCGCTTGGCCAGCGAGCCAAGCGTGTGCAGTCGCGCGGAAGGGAAGGATGTAGGCTACAGCGACTGGAGCTGATCTTTCGGAGCGTTGCCATCAATCATGGAACGGCGCAGACTGGCGAACACTCGGACCCGCATGCGAACGCTTGCACCGCGTCACTTGAATTTGAACCACGACACCTGTTGCAGACCTGTATCGAGAACACGTGACACGCGCGAGAGTTCGCGGATTGCCTTTGTTTGAGTTTGACGTGGTTGCGCAAGATTGTGTCCAAGGGCGTTGAAGCCCTGCTGCCCACTTTACACTGGTATTGTCGAATACACGCCCCTGCACGCTTGCACAGCCCTTTGTGGGTCGGTTTGCTAAAGCAGAAGCTTGCGCCGTGCATC
>JAYMFU010065761.1:0-11632 GCA_036784835.1 Phaeophila floridearum
TGTGGGCAATGCTCCCCCCCCCCCCCCCCCCCCCTATCCACAGCTGCATCCCTGCACCCCTGGCGCATGAGTGATGCACAGCAGCACTGGACATACATGGACTGTGGGCAGTCAGTACGAACCACACACCTGAAAGCATTGTGGTTCCCAAAGTCCTCAAACTGCAAGAGCATGTGCGGCCGCCAAACCTTCAGTGCGGCAATGAACTCGGCCACAAAGTCATCATACTCCTTGCCGGTGACGCGCGGGCGCTTGATGCCGTTGTAGGCAGCCTCGTCCCATAACTCCTTCCGGTTCGTCCCCACATCCAGGCAGATGGGCAGGCACTTGAAGGGGTTCACGCCTGCAACACCGGATGGCACATCCAGCCCGTAAAAGGCATCCAGGCCGTACATGGACGGCGCAGCCGCATAGCCGACAGCACAGGAATGCATGCACCATGGGAAGCTAACTCCAACATTGGAGGTGTGCAGCCAACAATGCCTACCGTGTAACCATGAGCACGCACACGTGCGCTCGCGCATACACACGGACACAGACTGACACACACAGTGGGTACCACTCTCATCAGTGTTGCAACCCCACGTCACCCAGGCACAGTGCCCGGCCAGCAGCCAGCCACTTTGGCAGCAAAGCAGGGACTGCACACTACGCTCGCACCTGCTGCTACTGTGTAGAGCATGATCTTGCCCTCGGAGATGCCCATGCCGCCGGTGCCGAGGTCACCCAGGCCCAGGATGCGCTCGCCATCCGTCACCACCGCGACCTGGATGTCCTGCTCGGGCCAAGCCTTGAGCTTCTCCAGAATGCGGCCCTTATCAGTGTCGTAGTTAATGTAGAGGCCCCAGGTCTGCAGGGGCAGCTCGTGGTATCGACTGCACAGCACCTCACCTATTCAGTGTACGGAGCCCAAGGTTGCACCTAGGTGCAACAGGGTGTGGGGCGCTCATGGCGGGAACAGGGCCAAGGCTGCCATGAATCGGCACGTGCCAGTGTTTGCTTGCTCACTGGACTGGCCGCATATGCAATCACACGGGGGGTTACTAATCACAACACGTCGCCACCAAGATTCAGGGGTGCGTGGTTTGTACAAAGGCCGCAGCATCGAAGTGGGAAATGGTGGCTAAAACGCGGTGCTCGAGGTTGGGGTATCCATGCATGAACGAGCGCATGCATGACTGTGCGATGGACGAAAAAACGCTTCAGTGCGGGTTGCCATGGTGTGGGTAGCGCATGCAGACGAGGAGTGGCTGCAGTTGATTCCCTGAGGCCCCTCGGCCGTAGACACCTAGCCTGTCCTGTGGGAGCGCTTGTCAGCCAACTGACAAGGCGACATGCCCTTGTATGAAATTTCACAGATTGTGGATTCTGTACGTGCCCTGGAGCAGCGAGTGCGCAACATGCTCTGCAGGGGGCCCGGCTGTCTCCAAATCCCTTGTGCCCCAACACAGCATAATCAGCACGACAGCGACAGAGGTGCACCTCCAAGTGTGCACGTGGGAGGCCTTGCAGCCCCACCGCTGTTCCACGCTTCATGCAGCAGGTGCGCATGGTGTGCTGCGGCTATGCTGGGCGCAGGTGGGGTGGGGTGGGCTGAACTGCGCCAGTGCGTGCGTGCACGTCAACACCCACCATGCACACCAGCTGAACAGCCAGTTGAATGGCGTGGCAGCCGTGGCGGCACAACAAACGCACAAACATCGAGCAAACAAAACACACTGTTGTGCAGAGAGTTCACGCTCAACCGGGAACATGGGCAACAGGTGTGCCGGGATGCATGCAGATGCAGAGGACGCTCAGGCATATGCTCAAGCCACCAGCAGCGTAGGGGGTCAGCCCCCCTGGTCTGCCGAGGCTCCCACCACTGACATCTACAACACGTCACGCCTACACGTCACGCCTCAGCGCACCACACAGGTCCAACCCCTACATAAATCTAGCTGCATGCTGCATGCCTCAGGAGCTTGGGCAAGTGCAAGGCCAGCTGCAGGATTGCACCCCGCGCGGTCTACCTGACCCCTGTTGCAAGCCAACTGCACCGCTGGTTGGTGAGCTGCTGAGCATATTGTGCGTGGCACCACTCACAAGCGCCCAGTAGCACACCTGCAGGCCTCCCCGACGGTGGGTGTGTACACGAAGGGCAGCACTTCATGGGTGTTTTTCATGAGAAGGGCAAAGAAGGCGTGTGGCACCTTCGCCTTTAGCCGGCGGAGGAAGAGGTAGCGCTCGATCGGCTCCTCGATCGCCCGGAACTCCAGCATGAACCGCTCATGGTCCACCACAGTCACTGCACGCATGCAAGAACGTCCGCCTTGGCATTGGTGGCCATTCAACTGAGCATCACACACAGCCACAATACTGGCGCAATCAACCACATAAAGAACACGTGCAACCTCAAAAATTCGAAAACGTGGCGGACGGCCTTCAGCTAGCAAAAAAGGAAGTAACCCAGGTTCATGTGAACTTGTGTAGTCAGGGCATACACCGGCCCTCAGACGCGGTGTGCTTCGCAGGTGACACCATGCATGCAAGTAGGAACAACGCGTAGTGTGTTCGTCGAGACCCGGGAAGAGGAAACACGGGAGAGCACGAGGAGCCGCCAAACGTGCACAAGGCAGAAATGCTCCAAGGGATGTAAAAGGGATGTTTTGCTGGGCAACGCTGGAGTTACTCGCATGTGCAGGTCAACGTTGCCGAGCACGAACTGGCGGAGCGGCCTACGTCGCCATGTTCATAACGAACACCATTCACGTCATGTGCTGCCAGTCACGTCAGCTGCCCGTATAGCCCGGCGTCCACGCTGGTTGGCCCCGCGCGGGTGCGCCTGGCCCCGGGCCCATCCGTGGCAATTCACAGCGGACGCGTGCACCGCGGCCCCATTGCGAACACGGTGCCTGGCCGTCCGGCGACAGCTGGCAGCTCACGGCCACCCGGGGATGCACTCGTGGTTCAGAACAATCAGAGCGTTGTTCATGCGTGGAGAGAACGCAGCGCCAGGCTGCGGAGCAATCGGGCAGCGTGCATGTTGCGGTGGGCGTCGACTTGAACGGCACACATGCCGCATGCGCACGACCATGGGACGGCGTCGGGAGGGAGATGGGCTGGCGCTCAACGCACACGGCCGGAATGGCCTGAGAACGGCTTGTCAGCACGTTCGCGTGCACACAGGAGCGAGCGAGGCGCACCGGCGGAGGAGGGGGCGCAGCCCATGGTGCTCCCTGTCACGGTTGTGGCCATTTGTGCAACCCGGACGCGAATTTAATCCAACGGCTGCTCCGGAGGCTTCCTGAGAATTGGGCGGCGCGGGTGTTCGATCAGGGGATTGAGGCAGGCTTCAGATGGATGACACCATCAAGCTTGAGACGTTGCGAGAATGACGCGGTCACGCGCGCGGCTGCGAAGAGGCACGGACGGGATGACAAGTTGGCCGGTAATGCAGCAACGGGCCCTATGTTGCATGCGCCTGGCTTGGGCGGTCAAAAGGGGAGGCCTCGTGCGTAGCTGGCGCCGCGCGTCCGGATTGGTGTTGCATGGCGCAAAGTGCGCATTCATTCACTGCCACATCAGCGTGGTCAACGGCAATGGAATCTGACCGGAAGGAACACCAACCGTCAAATAGGCAACGTACTTGAACACACGTTCAAGCTGGCTTCGCATTCGATACGCTCTGACAATGGAAGGAATCAATGGCAGGGGGAGGTGGCCTGCACCGGGGAGAGTGCAATAGCGCGCACGTGCTCTGTAGTTGGCAGGCACGTGGGGAGCTGGGCGGCGCTGGGCCCTCGACGCGTGTCATCGTGCGACGCGTCGCAACGGGTTTCAAGGTGAACGTGTCGCGCACAGCACGCTGGTTCACTCTCGCTGTGGATAAAGGTCTGGAAGTTTCTATCCACGGCATGAAACGTGGCGTACGTGCACCGTGTGTCACATGGTTGTCACATAGCTCACTGCAGCGACCCACGCTTGTGCGGAAACAGTGCTATCGCTAGTGATGGTGTTCACTTGCTCGTGTTGTTGAAATCGTGAAGTGGAAGTGGAAACGGGCGCGGTCCGCCAGCCGCGGCAGCCAAGTTCTCAATTAAAACGAATCTGTTCGCATCGGTCGAACCTGCTCTCCAGTCGCCTTGTTACCGAACAGTGTTGACCGTTCAAAAGCAAAGCGCGACCGGTGGGCTCAGGTGGGCTCAGGTGGACAGTGCATGGGCGCCACATGCATAGCGGACTTGAAACTCAAATGACTTTTGAACAAGAACATTGCACTCTAGAGGCGCCCAGCGATCTCGAAGCCATAATGCAGAATCGGCACAATGGAGATCACCAGGAATGGGATCAGAGTCAGTCACCCGGCTCGCTGGGCGATTCATGTTCCTATAATGCATGAAAAGGAAGCGGGTATCCGTTGATAATCCATCCACTGGTGCACCATGGTGTGCCAAGCTTCTGATCAGTTCTAAGCGTCCGAAGTGTCACGACAGCAACACTGTGACAGATGCAGATTTGTCGACCCCATCTGGAACGCCTTAATAGCGTTTGTCCCACACTATTGATAGGCCCCGATCGATTAAGAAATGCTCCGGATGCATGCAAACACCGCTAATCACACGTGGCCGTCCACGTAGCAGCCCACCGCGGCCTAGGTGCCGTTTCGTCATCCATCTAGCCAGGCACACTACTATTGGTCCGCCGCATGCACCTGCTCTCACGAGTGCCCACGCGCTTCAAGTGCCTGGTCTGATTGCACACGATAGCAGGTTGCCCCTTGTCCAGGGCATCTGGTACAGCTGACGCCCCCGTGTTTTCGTGTCGTGCGCAGTGCGATGCTGGGATGCGCGGTCGTACCCCGCGTCCGCGCACGAAGCGGCGCGACGCGAACGCCGGCGCGCGTGGCGCGAACGAACGCGTCTCGCCGTGACTGCTTGACGGCAGTATCTCCGCTGCTGTTGCCGGGGTGTGCAAGCGCGTCGGCGCCAGCAGTCTACGATTTCGAGGTTCAGCAGTATGGGCAGCCCCTGAAAATGTCCAAATATGAGGGCCAGGTGCTCGTCATAGTAAACGTGGCGTCCGAATGACCCCTGCAGAACCTGAACTATCCTGGTCTGAGGTGCGCCAACTCGTGCTGATCGCGCGTCCACAGCAATTCGCTACCACGCGTGGCAAGCTCGCCCGCTCTTGCCCCTCTTGCTTGAGAATGAGCATTCGCTGAATGCGTTAATGAACGTGTCGTTGCTGACAGATTTCGGATTGGATGTTCGTGCGGTTCAGTGTACTGGTTGACAGTATCCAGATACCTGTTGGTCCGGAGGGCGTATCCGGACAGTATCCAGATACCTGTTGGTCTGGTCCTGGTGATGCACGTCCGGGTGACAACTCTACTATGTGACGTGGCATGGTGTGGTAGGGCTGCAACGCAGGTCTTGGTATCATCCACCCTCCGTACATGTGTGTGCTCTTACAAGCCGGTCTGCTGTACCACAGTGACATGTAGCAGCCTCCGGATCACGCATGGCTGCAGTCTGCTTCTTGTCCTGCAGGCGCGTACAACCGTTCTTACCACAGACTGTATGCTTCTGCAGCCTGGGCGGCATCCCACCTGGTTTATGCTCTTGCCCCCTTGCATGCATCCTATGTTATTGTGATGGCCATGTCATGTGCGACGCATGTCCTGACGCTACAGCACCTCTGGAATGCATGCCTGCCTGCACATACACTCCTGCTTACCGAACTTGTACATGCAGGAGCCTGTACGACATGTACAGGGATCAGGGGTTCAACATTGTGGCATTCCCGTGCAATCAGGTGTGTGGCCCGGACCCTCTGCGTGCGTGCTTGACTGTGCGTCTGGTAATGTACTCAGCGGTGGAGGGAGCTCGCGCACTGGCTGTGTATGTGAACTGAGTCAGTTCTGCAGCTGCACTGCAAGGGTGTTGCGTTGGCTCGTCTCTGGCTCTGTTCCTGGTTGACACGGTGTGTGTGTGTGTGTGTGTGTGTGTGTGTGTGTGTGTGTGCGTGTGCGTGTGTGTGCGTGTGCGCGCGTGTGCGTGTGCGCGCGCGCGCGTGTGTGTGTGTGTTGGGCACCCCCTGCCCTGGGAAGGAACAGTTGGACAGGTGATTGGTTGAGTCTATGGCAGGTCGATGATGTGGTGTGCCATCTGTTGCTTTATGCGATGCACTCACCTGTTGGCACGTACCTGCAGTTTGGCAGGCAGGCCCCAGGAACGTCGGAAGACCAGCGACAGGCAGCTTTCGCCAAGTTTGGCTTTGAGCTTGACGTAATGGACAAGATAGACGTGAACGGCGCCTCTGCTCACCCCCTGTACCAGTTCCTGCGCAGCAAGCAGCCTGCCTCCATCTTCCCATACGGCCTGCGTGCACGAGATAGCGATGCTATTGAATGGTGTGTTGTTCTTTCCGTTTGTTCGATCATCGACACGTCTGGCCGCTTGGTGCTTGGGTAACTTTGATGGTTGAGCAGCTATGATCATTTGGCATCGCACGTGTTGTATGGTTGAGCTGACAGGCAGCACGCACTTACACATTATGGAAATGTTAGTTCTGTGTGTTGCAGCTGAGTGCAGGTCCACAATTGTCTTGCTTTGACTTGCCTACGCGCCGCTGCCAGGATGTGATGTGTGACGTTTGCCTGTGAGCTTTTTATGCAGGAACTATGTCAAGTTCCTGGTGGATAGAAACGGGGTTCCAGTGAAGCGTTTTTCCTCTAACTATGATCCCTTGGACTTTGAAGCGGATGTCGTCAAGCTTCTGGCTGGATAGCTCTCCTCTGAGACAGGGGCGGTGGATGGCGGTAGTTGAGTTCCTGTCACCCGTTCCCTTCATTGAGCGGTGTTGTGGACACATTTGTTGAGTGTTGCCGGGTGTCACAGCGATCAAACGGGTCCTATGAATGACGAGCACGAGATGAACTCCTTGGTGAGGTCAGTGCTCTGAACAGCGGGTTGTAGCTAGCAGTGCCTCCTCAGCTGCATGTTACTGCCTGTTGGACTAAAGTTTGGTCGCTGCTGAGATAATGTGTGATGTTGTGAGGCGGTCATTGCCCTGACAAGTGTAAACAAGTGTTGTGACGGAAGGGAGTGCCCAGCTTTCTCATTCGAGTGCGAATGGGTATGATTGCGAGCGCTGGATTGCTGTGAACGTCGCGTGGAAGATAACCACCTGGGATGTACCCCAGAAGCTCCGCCAGGTTGCTTTATATAGCTTTAGTGCAGTTGGCACTGAAGCAGCAATGGCACAGCCTTTCAACGCTCAAGTTCGCACTGCCGGAGTCAAAAAGCCCCGCAGGCGCGGATGCACATGGAGCGTGGTATCTGGAGATATATACCACGTCGCCTACTGTAACCAAAGAGAGGCAACACCCTTGGTGATTGTAATACTCACCAATCCGATCGTTGATGGTGGCCGCTTGCGCGAGGGGCGAGCCAGGTCTCGTAGAACGACTCAAAAACCGACAACTATCCGGCGAAACGCACAGTGTCACCCTGCAACGAAGCAGCTGACGTTGTCGGTGTCCACATCGAGACGAATCAAATGCAGGCGGGATGAACGCGTGCCTCGTTTGCACATATCTTGTTGGAGACTCAAGATCTGCACATCAGATGCACAAGCGACTACAGATCAGCAGCCGCGTCATTCAATCTGCGCCCTTGTCCCAGGCACGTTTTGGTACGTGAAAGTCCGACTGCAGAGCTGCTGCCTCGGATCGCAGACCAGAAGAACATGACGCTTCCAAGCCGGCGCGAAAGGGCGGCGCAAGGAACCGCGACGCCGAGGGGTGCGGCATGCGGCCTGTATGCTGGAGGCGACAGACGCATCACAGGCTAAAGTGCGCGCGTGCAGTGTGCAGGCAACAAGGGCACGCAAAGCGCCCCCGAACGCCCCCGAACGCAGAGCAATGAAGGGCTGACCCGCAGCTTCCATCGCATGTGCAGTAGTACATTGTGCACACGCGACAAAACCGGGAGGACTCACTGTTCGACAGCATAATTGTGCGTCCAGGCGAGACTGCTTCTCCACGCGACGGCCATGCTTATCTTGCGTCGGCGTCAGAGCAGCTAGCTGGTTTGCGCGAAAAAAGGCAAAACACGGCTAACGCCAGCGGCTGGAAAACAGAGGAAAACTGGAGCTGGGCATGTAGGCAAAGCGACAACAGGCAACGAATAGTAGGCGTTCTTCATAGCAGGCGAACTCAGCCAAGGGCAATAGATCCCCAAGCACCACCATGCTTCCACCATGGTCGTCCAGTTCAAGGCAAACATGCAGAAGACCCACCCACCGCCTGGGCACATTGCCATCGACAGCTGAGCCAGCGCCCGGTGAGCTGTCACATACCGCAACAGAAATCAAACTGCGCATGCACACACTTACATCTTGCAACCAGCAATCACAACATGAAGCACAACCTGAACAAGGAACAGACACACAAAACACCAGTGGAAAAAAGCCAGCGCTCCACTACAAGTCAGCAATGCACTACAGCGAGATATCCTTCGGAACGACGTCTGCCAAGAGGGGGGGATTCGACCAGTCCACAATCCCAAATTGCAACGGAATATCATCATCAACCAGGCCGGTGCACAGATACCGCTTCACTGTGTTCAGAGACAGCGTCGACGGCAGCATCCGGCCATTGTGCATGACCACCAGGTGGTCGCCGTTCCCCTGAACCATCGCCCGCCGCCGGTTCTCCTCGGCGTCGAAGGTGATCATCGGCGCCAGCAGCGGCGGCTGCAGCGACGTCCGGTGGGGCATCAGCTTCGATTGCACATACTGAGCCACCTTGTGAATCTCGAGGATGACGGGCGCCGTCAGCCGCTCCCTCCCCAAGGTGTTCATCAGCGAAGAATCCAAGGGTTCTATTGAAAACGCAACCTTCTGCTGCACGCCGATGCGCCCCTGCATGACCGCTTCAACCACCCACTGGGGCAGCATGCCCGCCTGAAGCTCAGTGCCCGCAAACTGCCGCATGGGGATCCGCCAACGCAGAGACGACCCCGAGTAAGACGACGAGACAATGGGCCAGACGTCCTTGTCATCGTAGAAAGCAAAGGGCCCCTGCTTAGATACAAATTCCTGCACAGAAAGAGCAACTGCCTGTCTGTTGTACTGTGAGCAGCCAGCAGCAAGAAGAGCACAGCAAGGACAACAGCACCTCTCAGCCTTACAACCTTGCACTAATCGCATATCCAATAAAATGTAGCTGAAATCACAGAGGATGCTCAACAACATGCAGATTTCAAGGAGGGACAGCACAGCACAGCGCAACATGCGTTGCAGCTGCCAGCACGGCGGTATAAGGTCACTGGTCAAGCACATGCCACAGACCGAGCCGCCACACATCGGTTGTGCATCTGCAGCACCCCGATCTAGAATGCATTGCAAGCTGGACAGCAGCGCACTCCCAGGTCCGACCGGCCCATGGCCTTCACGCGCAGCACTTCTAATACCGCGCGCAACATCATGTGGCCCATGTTCCACTTGAAATCATCCCCTACCTCCAGCCCGAGGGAGCGTGCATATATCTCTGCTGAGAAGCAGCTGTGCTTTGCAAGGTGCAGCGTCAGCACACCCTGGTTCACGTCGCACGTGAACCAAGGTGGCACTGTCACAAGGAAGTCTACAAACAACTTCTTGAAGTAGGCCTCGAACGTCTGCAAGCAACGTGAGAGAGTGAGTGAGTGAGTGAGAGAGAGAGAGTGTGTGTGTGTGTGTGTGTGTGTGTGTGTGTCGTACTCGAACACCTGCAAGATTGTGCACCACGGCACCCGCATGTGTAGAAACACATGCACGCATGAACACAAAGCTCATGGAGACACGTCCAGATCTGTGGGCAGTTCGTGCTCAACAGAAGAGAATCATATCAAAACCCTTTGCTTCTGCTTCTAAGTGCTGCGCTGAGCAAGCCTCATCTATACAGTTGCCGTAGCAAGCCCGTGCCTTGGCACACAGCTACAACACCAGCCGCTACCAGCCGATGGTCCTCCAATTCCAGCTGATCGTCTCCGCCCCGCAGCGCAGTGGGGGTAGCAACCAGCATTTCCTATAGCTAGCTGCCAGCACCTCACACACTCTTGTCTCCTGTGCCGTTGCCAACATGGCAACCTACTACAAAAGTACAACGCAATTCAGAGCATGCGGCCAGCCGGAACACGGACTGCTGCATAGCAGCGCACCGGGCCCTTCTTCAACTGCCTCACGTGTTTGCAGTACACAACGTCCCAGATGCGCATCGCGCCCGTCGTGTCCTTCGTCAGAATGTGCCGCCGGTCGTCAAAAACGGCGAACCGCACGAGCGGCGGGATGCCCGGTAGGCACAGCACCGGCTGCGCCACCAGCGGCTTGTAATCGAGCACCTGCTGCGACTCCAGCCTCGACGTGGAGGAGCGCACAAGGCCCGAGGCCTGGCTCAGCGCGACCGAGTCCTCGGAGCGCACGGGCTCGCTGGGCCGAGCGTCCGGGATGGACCAGGCAGTCACGCTGGAGGACGGCGTGGACACCCAGACCGCCGCCCGCCAGGGGTCAGTGCAGAGGGACACAATGTGCTCGCCCACGTCGCAGATGAGGGACGTCCGGGCGGCATTCACATCCGTCACGAACAGCTGCAGCACGTTCCTCCGGTCAGCGTACTCGGCCGGGTCGCACTCAGACGAGATGTTCAGATGGCATTCAGGTGCAGCACAGCCAGTTGCAACTGGGCGACAAACATTGAAAGTGACCCAGGTGGAATGCATGGCGCCATCCTGCACTCGTCCCAGCACCACCGTGGGATGCCCAGCACCAGGCCATGTTTCAGGAAACCAGCAGACATGCAACGGAGAAAAGCCGAGGGCATGAGAGGTAAGCCGAGATAGTTTGCTGAAACGTCGCCGCCTGCAACAACAGCAGGACTGGGAACATACGTGACACAAACGTATGTGCGGCTGGTAACCGCATCAATCAAACCAGGTCTCGCATAAACAGGATCTTGAGCACAACCACTGCATAGCCAAGGTTGCGTTCCCCAGCGTGCGCTGCAACGCACCTTGCCGTCTCGGCCGCCCGAGAGAACATGCTCCACTGCATCGTCCGCTTCCACCGCCCAGACGGAGTCCGTGTGCATGTAGAACGCACGCAGACAGCTCCCCGTCTGACGCATGTCCCACAGCCGCATGGACCGGTCGCTAGAGACACTCACCAAGCGCTGCCCGTCCTTGGACAACCGTAGGTCCCTCACGTTGTCGCTGTGCCCAGACAGCGTCTGGAAGCTCGAGGGACGCTCCCGCTTGTCCACAAGACAAATGCTGCTGCAGCACAGCCAAGGGGTGACATGGGGGCGATGCATGGTGCAGACGACCGGGCCCTCGGTGATGCAGACACACAGACATGCAGGATGCTGCTGAGCCCAGTGCACAGTCAATTGTGCAGATGAGACCGGCTGGCCTGCACAGCCCCGCCAGTACCATCCACCTGCAGTACCTGAGCACCAGTGCATGCGCCGGCCACACAACTAACCTCCAAGACGCTCAAACGCTGTTCGCCCAGGTTTAACAGTGTATGATACACCATACGCTGGGGCAAGATCCAGGTTGGCGGTGGGTACGTTTCTCTGTCAGCAACTGTGTGTGTGTGTGTGTGTGTGTGT
>JAYMFU010065872.1:0-11627 GCA_036784835.1 Phaeophila floridearum
CCGTCGTATCGAAGCCGTTGGTCAGCTCATTGATATCGAGCGCGACAGTGTTCGTCGCGGGATTAAATCCCGAAGTCGATGTCACCTGCACCTGCGAACGAAAGGGATTCGCGCAGGTATTCGAACTGATATCGCCGCCGCAATTCAGGCTGCCCAGGTGCGAACGCACGAGGTGACCCGAGCCGGTGTCCTGAAATTCGATCTTCGTGAATTTGTAACCGATCGACCAGCTCCAGTACATCTGGTTCACATTCAGCGGCGAAGGCGTCGTCGAATTGCTGAGCTGGTTCAGCGAATCGGGCAAACCCAGATCGAAGATCACGCCGGAGTACGATCCCGCGGTCGATGTGCCGCTGATGCTGCTATTCGTAGCGCTTGAGCCGCCGCAACTGCCCGTGCCGTCTTCGAAATCCAGCAGAGCCGCGCCGTTGAACTGCCAGACGCCGTCGTTGCCGAAATTCACGGGGAACTGGCTCACCCCGTCCGCGCCCAGCAATCGCAGATTCGAAATATAGAAACGCAGATCCTGGGGATCAAAGGTCCGCGTCGTGGATCCGTTCACCGCTTTCGCCACGGTGAAATTCGAACCGCAGCGAACGCTCTGGGTTCCGGAGACGACGTTGAAATTCAAAGTCACCGGAGTATTCAGAAACGCCGCCGCGCTGAGCAGCAGCAGGCTCGTATTGCTGTCGTCTTCGTCTTCTTCGAGGCCGAGCTGAGCGCAATTCGTAAAACCCGTCGCGAGCACCGCGACGAACGCAATCGTTAGCGCGTACTTCACGCGCCGAAATAATTCATAAAACATAATATCCTCTCGTTATGGAACCTTCGCGCCGGCGGACGGAGCGAGCACGACAAACCACGTCAGGCGGATCTCCTGATTCGCGTCGGACAGCCGTGACTGTCGTCGGACGCAAGCGGAGTCGTCACTGGTCCTGTGTGAAACTACGCGTCGCTCCAGACCGGCCCCGGATCGCACGGCATGAATTCGCGCGTTCCGGATCAGGTTCTGTTCGCATCGTCGTTAGATGCCGATAGTTGGAACTCAGGCGCCGAGAGGCGGAGCGCGGGCCGGAGGCAGAATGGAGAGAAAGAAAGCTCGCGGGGCTTCCACGAAATCGGGAACGCGAAGCTCTAATTGGAATAAAGTGGCGAGGGAAGGCAGAGCCGGAGCCGGCAAATCCTGGAGCAGTTGAGCGTGCCCCTGGCAGACGGGGCACGAATCATGGCTGTGTCCGGCCTCATCGCCGGCCTGAGTTTCGGCGCCGTGTCCGGCATGTCCGGAGTGAGCTTTGTGCGAATGGGCGGGCTGCCCCCTGGATGCCGCCAGCGCGCGATGGCAGGGCGGCATCGCCGCGACGGCGGCCTGAACATCGCTATGCCGGCCGTCGCCAGAAGAATGCGAATGCGAATGCGAATGCGCGCCGGGCAACGCGTCCGGGCCGTGGCGATGACCGTGAGCGTGGCGATCGCGGCTATGATCGCTGTGATCGTGAGAATCGCCGTCGTCTTCCCCGAAGACGGCGATTCCATGGGGATTCATCACCGGACAGACATGAATGACCGGAATCGGATACTGGGATACGAAACCCAGCAGCGCCAGAGTCGCGCCGGCAAAACGGCGTCGGCCGTAACCGCGGGCCGTCGCGCGACGAAGCAGGGCGCGCGGAATCATTCGCGAAAAGACGGAACGTATGTCGAACGAAGCGAACATAGTACTGCGCGAAGCAGCTGTTCCACCGTTGCGAAGGTCCGCTTTCTGTCAAGGTTGAAATAGACGGGGCGAACTGCGAATTCTCAGCCCGCCCCGCCGCGTGTCGTATCGTCTGATCGATCTTGCGATCGATTCGCCGGGTCGCTTTAATCGAGAAGCGACCTGAGCATCCAGGCGGTTTTCTCATGAATCTGCAGGCGCTGCGTGACCAGATCCATCGTCACCTCGTCGCCGGCCTTTTCCGCGATGGGCAGCAAACTGCGGCTGGTTTTGATTACGGTTTCGTGCCCCGTAACCAGATTGCGCAGCATATCCGTCGCGGAAGGCACGCCGGAGTCCGGTTTGACCTCCGTTAACTTCGAAAAATCGTCGTACCCTGCCGGCGCCATCACCCCCACTGAACGAATGCGCTCCGCGATCAGATCCACCGCGTTCCAGAGTTCGGTGTATTGAATCATGAACATTTCGTGCAGCGTATGAAACATCGGGCCGGTCACGTTCCAGTGATAGCCGTGCGTTTTGAGATAGAGTGTATAGGTATCCGCCAGAAGTTTCTTCAGCCCTTCGGCGACCGCCAGCCGCTCCGCTTCGGGAATTCCAATATCGATTTTCATGATTTCCTCCAATCCATGATGATACCAGCGCTCCGGTCTTAATGAACGTCCCGCATGCTGTGCAGACGCAAAATCGAGACCGGATCCACATTCTTAGAATGATTCTAAATTAATACCGACTCCAATTCAGGCAAACACTTTTTTGGCCAAATCCCCCGGACTCCCCGAACTCTCTGGACGACTCAGTCAAAAGCTCGCGATCCGGGCTCTCCGCGAAAAACGCATGCGGCCCTGACCGGCTGCATTCCAGTGTCCGCGTGTCCCGTCAATACACCGAAATCGATTGGTACGATACCCCGCTCTATTACGACATCATTTTCGATGCCGATACCCGCATCGAAGCCGATTTTCTTGAGGCGGCCTGCGAGCTGTACGGGCCGCAGCACAGCCCTCGCGGCGGACGCCGGGTTCTGGAACCGGCCTGCGGCAGCGGACGGCTGGTCCTGGAAATGGCGGCCCGGGGATGGCAGGTGACCGGAGTCGATCTGAGCCAGCCCATGCTTGACTACGCCCGGGGACGGCTGCGCAAGCCGCCGCGCCGCAAACCGGCGGTCTCCGCGAAGGCTCTGCAAAAGCGGGTCACGCTGAAGAAAGCCGATATGGCCGAATTTCGCGTCGCGGGTACCTTCGATCTGGCCCACTGCCTGGTCAGCAGCTTTAAGTATCTGGCGAGCGAAGCGGCGGCCCGTTCGCATCTGCAGTCGGTGGCGCGCGCTCTGAAAACGGACGGCGTATACGTACTCGGGCTTCATCTTTCCGAATACGAAGACCAGCGCACCAGTCGCGAACGCTGGACGGGCCAACGCGACGGCACCCACGTCACATGCGTGATCGAAGGCTGGCCGCCGGATCGCCGCAAACGTACGGAGCGGGTGCGATCCCGGCTGACCGTGCGCGAAAACGGGACGCTATTGCGTAACGAAACCAACTGGACATTTCGCACCTACGACGATCGCCAGCTGGCGCGCCTGATCAAGAGCGTGCCGGAACTGGAACTCGTGGCCGTGCACGATTTTTCGTATCGCCTGAACCGCCTGAACAGCCTCGACGATGAGCAGCTCGATACCCTGCTGATTCTCAAACGGCGCTAATATGCTTTCGCCGCGAAAAGCCAGGCAGCTAATATCCGCTGCGATGTTTTTAGCGCGCGATGCAGCGCACCTGGCCGAGCGCGCCGTATCAAAACGTGAGCGTGGCTTTGCCGTAGTACGTCGGCGGCGCGTCGGGATTTAACATAAAAGCCGTTTCGTACGCTTCTAAAGCCGCCGGCAGTCGCTTCAGATCGCGCAGCACATGACCGCGGCCGTAATGGGCCAGAGCGTTCGTTGGATCCAGGGCGATGGCCGCCTCGTAGGCCTCCAGCGCTTCGGGCAGCATATCCATATAACGAAAGATATGCCCGCGACCCATATGCGGCAGAACGTATTCAGAATCCAGGCGAATCGCGCGGCTATAAGAATCGAGCGCGCCCTGATTTAGATCGAGCAGGAACAGCACGTTACCCCGGGCGTTGCAGAGCACCGCCTCCGAAGGCAGGCCCGCCGTTTCCGCGCTTTCGGCGTCGGTCGGATTCGTTTTCGCACGCAGCGCGGATTCAAAATATTCAAGTGCCTGGAGGTGCTCGCCCCGGTTCGAACACTCAACGCCGGCGCGAAACCAATCGGCCGGATCGGCGACGGTTTCCCGGGCGTTCACGTAGTTGTCCCGACTGTTCGCGTCGGAAAGAAATTCGGAAGGCGTATCGCGCAGGCTCATATTCATAGATCTCACGTTCATATCTGTGTTAGGCCAGCGTTACGAATCCTCACCAATCAAGCAACAGGAATTAAGATTCACTACTTAATTTTTTGCGTGCCATTCGCAGAAACTAATATGCGATCAATAATTCTTATGCTTTCAGCGATATCAACAGTTGCGATCTGGTTCGCGCCTCCCGCTCAGTCGATATAAACCGGTCCCGCCATGTCGTACGCCGCACGGGAAGCGCCTTCGCCTTCGACCAGCACGTTGAAATAGTGCGTGCCCGTCGAAAGCCCCGGCACGAGAGCCGACTCGATATCCTGCGCACCTGGACCGACCGGAATCCCGTTCGCCTCCATTTCTTGCGGCGTGCGAATATTCGCTTCGTGCGAATAATACACGCGATAGTTGAGTCCGCTCGCGCCTGTCGCTGCTTGCCAGCGTAAAGTCGCCGAATTCGAAGTTAGAGCGGCGATGGTTACCGCGCCGCCGATCGCCGGCACGGGATCGCGCTGGTGGAGGTGGATGGTTTCGGGAAAGGACTTCGCCTCGACTGTGGCGACATTCGCTCCGCTGGATCCGTTATAGCCGCCCATGAGATAAACTGACCGATCCAGTTCGGCCAGGGCATAGCTGTGGCGCAGTCGATTGTCGGGCTGTGTCGACCAGGTCTGCATCTTAAGATCGAAAATTTCCGTGTTCGTTCCGTTCGCAGAAGGGATCAGACCGGCGAAAAGATAGATCCGATCATCGATCAAAACCGTCTGGTGGTTCGAGCGCGGCGTCGGCAGCGACGGCCCGCGTCGCCAGGCGTCGGTGCCGGGATCGTAGATTTCATAGTCGGCCCGCAACGGTACGATCCCGTCGTATCCCGCAATAACATGCAAGCGACCATTCGCATCGGCCACAGCCTGCATGGTTCCGCGAGCGGTCGGCAATGGCGCTGCTGAAAACCAGGCGTCCTCGTCCGGATCGTATACGTAGTGGACGTCCAGATAAGTCGACGAATTGCCACGCCCGCCGATGACGTGAATCAATCCGTCGGGAGTGATGGCGGAAGCGAAGGTCCACAGGGGTTCCGGCAGCGGAGCGGCCGCGATCCACTGGCCGTCAAACCGGCGGCCCGACTGCGACACGGCGCACTCGTACTCGCGGAGCAGGTCCACGAGACAGTCACAGAATTCCCGGCCTCGGGCCCACATCGCGAGGCTGCCAATCGGAAGTGCGGCCAGGCCGAGATACGCGTGATTACAGTGCTCAGCTGCAGCCCCGTGAGCCCGGCCATGCACGAGTGCCAAGGTTCATGTTGCAGCGGCAGCGGCGAGGACAGCCTCGTCGCTTCGGGCCAATGAAACCCCACAGGCGCATGCACGTCATAGCGCGCGTAACCTTGCGTGCTGGCTGCACGAACCCGGCTGTTGCTGAAGCGGTGGGATTAGACATATCAAGAGAAATGGCAGTTTTGCCACCTGCACCTCAAGGGCAAGCATACAGCGGGACGCGTTGAGTGGAAAAGAGGTCTCGCACCACGAGCACATCGGTGCGAGTGTGCTCCTAAAGCGCCACGCGCATGGAGTGATGGAATGCGTGGTAGGCGCGTTGTTACACGTTTCGCGGTAACTCACCCTTTTGTCGACTAAGCTGTTCGTATTCCCAATACGACCTCTCTACGCAGGTCTTGAGTTGTGGATGATTTTGATACTTTGGCATGAGCTCGTCATCCATGCGATCTTGATCGCGTGTTGTAGTTTAGACCACGGTGGTCTAAGCCACGCTTGTGCTTCGCTGGGATCTGCTACTGATGCGTCCCGGGATGGACTGTACGTCCGGGATGACACAACCATTTGAATGCGCAAGTGTACTTGTGCCTGACATGTTTAAGAGGGAAACCACATGCGATTATGAGACGCGATTATGATCGTCCGCGCCGCGATTATGATCGTCCGCGTGGTCGAATCGTCGCGGACGATGACGATCCGCGTCCAGCTGCAGGACCTGCACCTGCAGACGATTATGATCGTCCGCGCCGTTCCAGTTCGCGATTATGATCGTCCGCGTCGATTAGAGTCGCGTCCGTGGTTGAGGAACCATCGAAAAACACGAGGGAATTGAAACCGCTGTGCACACGTCCACGAGCGCCAGGCCGACTGAGCGTGGGTCGGCCACTACGCATTCCAACAAAATCCAATCCACAGGGGCTGCGGATCAGGCGCTGCAATCTTGCCGCGGCTGGGAATGGGCGTGGGTGTTGAAGAAACGTTGTTCGTGTGCCGCTTGAATAAGTGTGCTTGGCGGTCAAATCGCGTTTGCAGGTTGTGACAGCTGCGACGGGCGGCCAGCCTGCTGCAGACCGACTACAGCGACGGCCGCTTCGCAACAGCAGAATACACGCCCAGGCATCGCCGAGCGGTTCGAGGCGCGGCTGCATGCCGCTCCGCCCTCGAGGCTGCTTGACTCATGGGACGTAGCAGGCCTGCAACAGCCAAGCGGATCGGAGTACCAGCTCCGTGAGGTGCTCGCAACGCTTGCGCAGGTCGCCTCGCAGGTCAGCACGCGTTTGGCTTGCAGCACACGTATGCGGCTGCTGAAGCGCTGTGCACGCCGCACGCACAGCATGGCCGAGGGTTGCGTGCGCGGGGCATCCACACCGCTCCAGCAGCCGCGTGCTGCTATGTGCTGTAGATGTGCTGACCTCGAACGCTGCAGCCTTCGAGGCTCACACGCATCATCGGCTTGCTGTTGCGTTTCAGGAGGCTTAGCTCCGAGGCCTTGTGGCTGCCAGCTCCCGGACCTTTCTGTGCCAGTGTCTTGCACGTCGCAGGGAACAAGCCGCTGGACGGGTGTGTATGTGCGTGCAGTCTGGTGGCAGGCTGTGCCAGGAGTGCGGTCACTGGGGCCGCACGGGCGCAGTGGCTACCGCTGGAGGTACGTTGGCTAGTGGAGGTGAAGGGCATGCTCATGTGCTAGGTAAGGCTCGACGGCTGTGAGTTCCTGCACCTGCTGCGGGATCAACGCCAGTGCATCTGGTGACCGAGCTCCTTGCAAATGCGTGTGCATGCTTCTGCAGCTTCCTCTCGCCCCCGATGTTGTGCCAGCAATCTCTGCCCACCATCCTTCGGTCGCAGTGCGCCCGGCGCATGCGGAGCCTCTGCGTACGCGGCTGCCTAGCCCTGACACTCACTCAGCCCCCGTTCGCAGAACTCAAGTACTGACAACAGCGTTCCCTGTTTCCACCTTGCTCTCTTAGTAAGCAACATGACAGAGCTCCCTCGCTTGCAGCGCCTCAAGCTGAATGCTTGCACGGCCCTCGCACATTTCTCGATACGTGTCGAGTGCAGAGCAGGCTGTGGACTGAAGGCTTATCCGGGCGGGCGCCGTGCACGGCAGGACGGACGGGACACTCCTGTGGAGCAAACCTCGACCGACTGCAGAGCCATCTGCGCGAGCATGCAGCTAGAAAAAGTCATCACAAACATGGTCGTTGATCAACGTCACGTGTGGTTCATCACAACGCTGGGATGTCTCACAGGCTGTTTCGTGGTGTGCCAAGTGGTGGCGCGGGTGCTTCTCCGGCGTGAGTCGGTGGGCCCAGCGGTCTGTGGGCTGCACTTGAACGTGGCTGCGTCACACCGAGCAGAAATGCGAGGTTGTTGCTGCTCTCCTAGGCACAACCTCGCCTTTATGCCCGGTGTGGGACAGCTGCGTTCAAGCACATATCTCAATGCCCGTGCGTCTTTCGGGGCGGGAGCTTCGAAGGGTTGGCCGCGTGGCACGAAGATGCGGTAACCTCTTCTACAACAGCACCCCACAAGGTGCAGTTGTCCTGTGCGCATGTCATGCTTGGGTGGCTTGAAGGTTGTATGGCGCCATGCAGGCTGAGAGTTCGCGGCCCCTCCGCGCACCCGGTCGCACACGAGTTCTGGAGTGAAGATGCGCTCCTCTTGTGAGAGGTGAGAAGTACGCAAATGTTCGGCTACACTCTCGTGGACTCACGCGTTCTCGAGCGTGGTCGGACACAGCTGTGTGCCTGCCTGCTTTCGGCACCCAGACACATCCAGCCGTCTGCCTGGCACCGTTTCAAAACTGCTGGAAGCTGAATCCGCTGAGGCACCTGTCATGTACGGGGGCATGCACGTGTAGCTGCGATGTCGGCACGGTGGGGGCCTTGGCCTGGTAAACGCCTGTCTGGAATTCATTCACGACGTTGCGCGTGTAGTGCGCCGGCTGAAAGGGCTCATTGGCCACAGCCTGCTGCATGTCGTGCCTTGAGTGCCCGCAGCAACCAGCTGTGGCCTAACACGCTCCGTTACAGGTACTGAGCAGCAACTCCCTGTCCCCGGGTCCCCTTGGCTGCTTCCAACAGCAGCTGCACTAGCACCCCCAGGTGGGTGTGGAACGCCGGCCGCAGGTTGAGGGGTCACCGGCCCTCTCCAACCCCTCGGCGCCCAGGAGTCGTGTGACACAGTGCCTGCTGTTGCCCACGGGGCCGGCCGCACCCAACACTCACCACTCGCGTGCCAGACCGGCTGATGCACTGTGTTTTTTGATGGCATGAAGGAAACGCAAGCCTCCCGCAATGCTGTGTGGAACCGCGAGACGCCTACAGATGCTATGACTCAGCCAGCGCCACGCTGCCGTGCCGGGGGCCACCGGCAAGGCAGGAACAGAAGTGCTTGCTCATCCAGCGATGCACGGGAACTCTCGTCTCGGGATGCCGTCACAAGCACGAAGGCATCCATGCACTGGAAGAGCAGAGTGGTCCAGACCGCACTCGCACTCAGGGTCTTCCCAGCACCAGCCGCTGTTTCGGGCGCGCACCAGCCAAGTGCTGCAGGTGCTGTTGGCGGCATCGCACTCGGCCGAGAGCTTTGCAGCATGGCTTGCACAATGGGAGCGGCGTCGCTGGGGCGGCAGAGCTGCAGCGATGTCGTCAACCACTTGCGGCGGGCGCACGCACACTCACTGGTACTGCGTCCGCACAGCTTGTCAACCGCACATGCGTGCTGTTGAGAGCCGGCCCGATTTGTCGCGTGGCGATGAGCCGCACTGCAGAGCAGCCACAGCTACACATATCTGTGAACGTGTACACTCTGTGCTCAATGCAATGGTGAAGGGCACGCACCAAAACCCATGTGTGGTGAATGCCCGCCTGCAGCAAGCCTGTGCCACACTACTGCAGCCAGTGAGTGCCGTTAGCCAGCTGGGCCGGGTGCCTGGTGCGCGTGGAGGCCCTCGGCTACGCCGGACTGGCGGGGCTGTACAGCCTCCCTGCCGACAACTCTGGCAGCGAGCGCGTCCTGAAGCCCCCCCTCCCCTCCAGGCTGCTGAGTCCTCAAGCACGCCCACACCGCCACAGCACTCGTACGCGCTGCAGCAGCTTTCCCCGAGGGTCTCGAGAGCTGAAGGCAGGATGGCTCCGTGGTGACAGAGCTCTCGTGCCTTCAGCTTGTGAACTCTAGGCATGCAGGCTGCTTGGCGACCGCCCAAAAGGCACCCATGCTCTGCTGCACTGGGCACCGTACTCGAGCGGCGGCAACGGCCCCGTGTGAAGGGTGGAGCGGGCCTGGAGGTGCACCGCACGCGCCCCTCCCGTGCACGGTTCACTGCAGCGCTGCAAAGCACTCCACCCTCCCGGCTGCCCATTGTGTGATTACAGGTGCCTGCCCCATTGTGTGGTTACAGGTGCAAGCGACCGGCCTGGGCTCCGATGCTGGGGCCGAGCACGCTGCGGGGCACAGAAGACGTCAGATGCATCCGCGTGGCGCCTCAGCACCGGCAGGGCCATGCGCAGCGCAGACGGCAGCGCAGACAGATGCATAGTCGTTGCTTCGTCCCGTTCTGCCCTGCAGGCATACCGCCGCACTGTTGCACGGGAAATACAGGTCACTTAGCCACAAGCAACCATGCGTGGTACGTGTTTGTGCAACATGCTGTGGGCAGGGTGTCTGCGCGCTGCAGAGCATCGTGGATCTCAACGCATTCATCCGGTGTGTGTGCGGTAGGGTAAGTGCATCCAACATACGAACGGCCAGGCTCCAAAGAGGCCGGCTGTGGACGCCCCATCAGCAACCGGCGCAGAGAGAGGTGTGTGTCTGCAGTGTGTCCGGTTGGCATCGCCGGGTTGCATCCGGGTTACATGAGCGCTGCGTCGCGGGGCCCATGCTGCAGGTGACGGTCACACGGGAGAGCATCCATCCGCACGTGCCATTCATCCGCTGGCTGGGCCTCCTGCCGAGTGGGATACAGCTGCACTGCCAGCTGCATCCCACGCAAGCGGTCCCCAAACATCAAGCGGTACGTGAATGGTATGTGTAGCTCTGATGGGAAGTAGAGAAGCCGCTGCGCTTCCGTTGCCACTCATGTGCTTGAGGGCGTTGATGCACATGCCTCAACACGAGGTCACACCCAGGCCCCTGTGGTCCAGCACCGTTCACACCTAAGTCGCCATATGTGCCACCAGGCCGGCGCCACACAGAGTCTCAGATGGCGGCACCGTGGTCGCTGCACGCTTGACCACCCAGTGAAGGAATGCTCGCTCACAGTCGCACGGGGCACGATGACCAAGGCGCACAGGCAGCAAGCTGTGTCCCTGGGCCCAGTGGCCACTCGACTGGAATGTGGTGCGAGGACGGCGAGGGTTGGCAGTAATGTGCTGTACATTTGTGCACAGTGCTGTGGTTCACGTGGGGGCTGCAGATGAGAAAGAGCACTCCAGCAGCAGCATGCTGCTATGTGCTGTAGATGTGTTGTTACAAGCAGTCATGGATTCAGCTGTGGCGGATTTCCCAACAACACAGCGCTCTCAGCATGTGGTGCACCGCGCACTCGGCCGGTGCTCCTTCGGTGCTTCTAGGTTCCAGCCAGGCAGGCTCGAGTGGCGAGGTGCCAGCGGCTGGGGCAGGTCAGTCGCAGACCATGTTGAAGCCTCCACTGGCGTCATGCGTGCAGTTTTGTGTGCACCCGCCATGGTGATGCTGTTTGTGCCAGCGCCTTCCACAGCACCTGCTGGATGCTTGTCAGCTTGTTGTGTTGCTGTTGCACTCCCTGCTGGCCGCTGCTTTGCTGTGCTGTGCTATGCATGTGAGTTGCTCCCTCGCTGGCAGTAGCTGTTTGCCTCGCAGGGGAGTGAGGTGAGGTCTGGGTTGCGTGGCTAAAGGAGTATTCGAAACTCCGGATTTGATATATGAAATCGATGTTCGAAGTCGTTATGAGAAAAGAAGAGGTCACTATGTCGCCCCTAGAGCGTTGCAGTGGTCCGCTGTCCATGAAGCAGACCGGCCCCAAAGGAGGAGCCTGCAGAGGCCTTGCTGGGTCCGGCTCTTGGCTCGTGTATATGCTCGTGTACAAACCGGCGTGCCCAGACGGACAGGCAGTCAGACACACATGCACATGCACATGCACATTCACACACACACACACACACACACACACACACCCACGCACTCACGCACGCACGCACGCACGCACGCACGCACGCATGCACGCGCACACAGACACACACACACACACACACACACACACACACACACACACACACACAGCGCTGTGCAGTTTGGCCG
>JAYMFU010065983.1:0-11601 GCA_036784835.1 Phaeophila floridearum
CCGCGAGAAACACCAGCCAGTACGCCGCACCACCATGGCCGTCCTGAATGGAGTACATCACGAGATTCTTCGTAAAAAACGAAGCCGAAAGCAGCGGCACAAAACCCGCCGCGCCCAGCGCTCCAATCCAGAAGGCCGCCCGGGTGACCGGCATATGTCGCAACACGCCGCGCAGTTCATTCAGATCCTGCTTGTGATGCTGAAAATAGATCACGCTGCCCGCCGCGAGAAATAAGAGCGCCTTAAAGGCCGCGTGACCGAAGAGGTGCATCATCCCGGCCGGGCTGTGTCCGGCCGAAACCGCCAGAAACATCAGCGCGAGATGCGCGAGGGTCGAATACGCGAGCACCTTCTTGATATCGTTTTGCAGACAGGCGAGCGTGCTGCCGATCAAGAGAGTCGCCAGCGAAGCGCAGAATACAACCGAGAGCGCGTCGGGAGCCATGGCGTAGAGCCAGTCCAGGCGGGTCATCAAATAGATGCCGGAAGTGACCATGGTGGCCGCGTGAATCAGCGCGCTCACCGGAGTCGGACCGGCCATCGCGTCGGGCAGCCAGACGTGCAGGGGCACCTGCGCCGATTTACCGAAGACGCCGCCTAAAAGAAAAAGCGCGCCCCAGTAGATCAGATCCGGGTCGAGGGCTTCCTGGGCCGCGGCGAAATCCGCCGATTCGAGCAATTGAAATTGTTGCGCCATGGCCGGCAGCGACACCGTGCCCGTCGCCTGGAAGATCAAGAAGACGCCGATCATAAAAAAGAGATCGCCCACCCGATTCACGAAGAAAGCGCGCATGGCGGCCGGCGGCGCGAAATCGGTTTTCCAGTAGTGACCGATCAGAAGATAGCTGGCCAGACCCACGCCTTCCCAGCCGATAAATAACAGAAACAGATTCTCGCCGAGGACCAAAAGCATCATCGCCGCGATAAAGAGCGAGATGCTCGCGAAGAATTTCGCCGTGTCGTCCTCGTGATCCATGTACTGCACGGAATAGAGTACGATGGCGCCGCCGAAACCGGTGACCAGCAAAGACATTAAAAGCGAAAGCCGGTCGAGATACAAAACGAAAGCGGCCTGGATCTGGTCGGTCAACAGCCAGTCGCCGCCGTACCAGGCGATGGGCGAAAAGCCGAGCAACGAATCGAGCCCCAGCGCCAGACTCAGCACGCAGGCGAAGGCGATAAAGGTGCCCGCGACGGCGACTCCGCCCTGCACGGCGTACGGCAGGCGCCCTCCGAAGATCCCCAGCAGTACCGCGGCTGATGCCGGAGCGAGAATCGTGAATAACAGGAGCAGATCCGGACTCATCGTTTCTCACCCAGTCTGGCGATTTCCTGTGTGGTGATCTTGCCGTAGTTCTTGAATATCAAAATCAAAAGCGAGAGACCGACCGCGGCTTCGACCGCCGCGATGCCGATCGACAGCATGTACAGAAAGTGGCCGGTCTCGGTGCCGCTCCAGAGAAAATAGTTAAAAGCCACGAGCGAAACGTTAATGCCGTTCAGCATGATTTCGACGCACAGCATGATCATCACCAGGTTGCGGCGAGTCAGCAAACCGTAGAGCCCGACGCCGACCAGGATCAGCGCCACCAGCAGCGTATTCTGTAGAGTGAAGTAGATCATTTATTCTTGAGGAGAATCCGGCTCCGCTGCTTTTTCATCTTGTTGTTCTTTGCGGGGCCCGCGGGCCAGATTTACGGCGGCGACGATGCCCGCGAGAATTAAAAAGGCCATCAGCTGGAACGAAAGAAAGAACGGGCTCTCCAGAGGATCCCGAAAGAGCAGTTCGCCGATCGAGCGGATCGAGCCGAATTCCGGGTCGAATGTGGCGGCGAAAGCGTCCGTGTCGCCGGGCCCATGATCCGCGGAAGCGTCCGCGACCGTCGCGTTTACGAACGAGATCATCAGAAAGGTCGCGGCCACGGCGACCACGCCCATGATCGCTTTTTGCACACCGGTGGCCTTTTCGCGTTTCGCTTCTTCTTCTGAAACGAAAGGCGCCGGATTGATCATCATTACCACGAAAGTAAAGAGTACGAGAATGGCGCCGCTGTAGACGAGCACCTGCAGTACGCCGACGAAGGGCGCGTGCAATAAGACATAGAGGCCGGTGGTCGGTACGAATGAGAAGATCAGAAGAAAGGTGGCGCGCACGGGGTTGCGCATAACGACCACTGATACTGACAGAAAGATCAGCGAACCGGATAAGATGACGAACAGGGCGTCGGTGAAGCCTCCCATGGTTTCCTGCGTTACTCCGTGTGTTCCGTCATTTAGTTATTCAACAGCTTCTGCATGTCGTAGATGAAGTCTTCGCGATTGTCGTAGACCCGCGGGATCTTGTTGGTCATCTCGATCGCCTCTTTGGGGCACGCTTCGACACAATAACCGCAGTAGATGCAGCGCAGCATGTCGATGTCAAAGACTTTTGGGATCTTATCGCGGTCGCCCCAGTCTTCCGGCGCGGCCTCCGCCTCGATATGAATACACTCCGCCGGGCAGGCGGTCGCGCACATAAAGCAGGCCACGCATTTCATATGGCCGTGTTCATCGCTGGTCAGGCGATGTTCGCCGCGAAAGCGCGGATTGATCTCGGGTTTGACTTCCGGATATTGAATGGTTACGGGTTTGCGTAAAAATTGCGCCAGGGAGATTCGCAGTCCGCGAAACATCGCGAAGACATAGTGCATGAAGGATCGTTTCTTATGCGTGCTCATATGGATAAACCTCCCGGGATAATATAAAGACCGGAGCCGTATGTGGATTCAAACCGCGCCCGTTATTTCAGCGCGTTCGCGACGCTCCCGGCACCTCCGAGCGAAAACCACTCGATGATAGCGATCGTTAAAAAGAGATTCGCCACGCCCAGCGGGATGAGCTTGTTCCAGCCCAGTCCCATCAATTGATCCCAGCGCACCCGGGGCATAGTCCAGCGAACCCACATGAAAAAGAAGATCAGCAAAATCACTTTTGCGCTGTGAATGCCGACGCCCAGCAGCGCCCCGGCGATGCCCCCGGGCAGGGTAACTCCAGGCAGCGTCCAGCCGCCCAGAAAAATCGCGACGATCAGCGAGCACATGGTCCACAGGGCCGCGTATTCGCCGAACATAAACCAGCCGAAGCGAATGCCGCTGTATTCGGTATGATAACCGCCGACCAGTTCCTGTTCGGCTTCCGCCAGGTCGAAGGGGGCGCGGTTGGTTTCCGCGAAACCGGCGATCAGAAATAAAACGAAAGTCAGCGGCTGCAAAAACAGATTCCAGGCCGGCAGCCAGGTCGCGCCCGCGAGCCAGCCGGTCTGGCTCTGCACGATCTCGACCAGATTAAACGAACCGGTCATCATCACCGTCGCGACGACGGCCAGGCCCAACACGATTTCGTAGCTTACCAGCTGAGCGCAGGCGCGAATGCCGCCGAGCATGGCGTACTGATTGCCCGAAGACCAGCCCGCGTAAGCGACACCGTACGAGGCCACCGACGAGATCGCGAAGATGACGATGATCGCCAGATCGACGTCGGCCACGACGATCGGGGTCGCTGTACCGTCCGCCGCGACGAATAGGCCCATGGGAATCAATCCGAAGGCGATCAGCCCCGGCAAGAAGGTGATGATCGGCGCGGCCAGATAGATCCAGCGGTCCGCGCCTTCGGGGCGAAACTGTTCTTTAAACAGCAGCTTGATGCCGTCCATGGCGGTCTGCAGGAGCCCGGCGGGGCCCATACGATTGGGGCCGACCCGCCGCTGAATGCGCGCGCTGACCTTGCGCTCCATCCACACCAAATTCGGAACGATAGTCAGCATAACGCCCAGAGCGATGCCGCTTTTAATCAACAATGCGAGAAGAATTTCCATATGCCTGATTGGGTTTCGTACCGGCGATGTGCTCCGACCGCGCCTTCGCGCTTTTGATCCGCCTCATCGCCGCGCTTGCTGTTCCGGGGCGTCAGCGCGCGGGCACCTTCTGTTTGAGTTCTCGGACGCGATCGACGATTTCGGTGGTGCTGCGGCCGAAGGACACCGGTTCGATCGCGGCTTTGAAATGCTGGCGCATGCCCTGACGGTTCACGAACGAGCCGGCTTTTTCGAAATGGGTCAGCGTCGCGACCGTGAGATCCACGCCGGGATGTTTTACAAAATCGCTTTCGTAAAAGTCGAGGACCGTAATCCGGTCGGCGCGATCGAGCACGGCTTTGAGTTCGTCGGTGAGCTCGAAGTCCGGTACGTTCGAGATGACGACCAGATTGGAAATGCGTTCGGTCTGGCCCGCCAGAGCGGATAGACCGGTCGCCTGGTTCGCGAAGATTTCTTCGAAGCCGGCCCGATTGGGATTCTTATCGCCGCTGATCGTAAAGCCGGGGAAGACCTGATCGTCGACCTGCGCTTTGCCGAAGCCGGCCACGCGCGCTCCGGGCAGTTGATTGAATTCGTCGGCGAGCTGTTCGTAGACTTCGGTGGTATTCCAGTAACTCAAGAGATAGGTCGTATCCGCTTCAAACAGGCGTTCGGCGATCGCTTTATACGCGTCGTTCCAGGGAATTTCGCGCCAGCGATCGGAAGCTTGCGCGTCGCGGGTCTTACATAGATTCAGGCGCGAATCGACGTAGGCGTATTCGAAGTCCAGTCGGCCGAAATCGCACATCCACTCTTTGTTCACGGCGTTGTTGCGCCGCGGTTTGATCCGCTTGATTTGATTCTGTTTATTCGAATCGACGCGGGTGTTGCAACCGATCGAACATGAAGCGCAGATCGAATCTTTCGAAGACATATCCCAGACGCGCGAGCGATACAGGAAGTCCGCCGAAACCAGCGCGCCCACCGGACAGATGTCGACGGTGTTCATTGACAGGGGATTGTCCAGAGCCTGTCCGGGAAAGACGACGATTTCGCTATGATCCCCGCGATTCGCCACCGAGAGTTCCCCGGTGCCGGTGACTTCGTCCGTAAAGCGCACGCAGCGAGTGCAGACGATGCAGCGCGATCCCCAGTACTTCACGTGCGGGCCGAGCGTCGACTTGCGGCGTATGACCTTATCTTCCTGGAAGCGGCCCTGATGCCGGCCGTATTCGTAGCTATAATCCTGGAGCCGGCATTCGCCGGCCTGATCGCATTCCGGACAGTCGAGGGGATGATTGATTAACAAAAACTCCATCATCGCTTCGCGTTCGCGTTCGACCGCGGGCGAAAGCGTGTCGACGTCCATGCCTTCGTTGACGGGGGTACCGCAGGCGATGACCGGCTTGGGCATGCCCGCCACCTGCACGAGACACATGCGGCAGTTGCCGGCCACGCTGAGATCTTCGTGATAGCAGTAGTGCGGCACCGTAATGCCGTGGTTGTGACAGGCCTGGATCAAACTCCAGTGCGCCGGCACGGTATATTCGACTCCGTTGATCTTCAGCGTAACGGTGCGCGATTCCTTGGACTGGGGCTGATCGGACATTAGCTGCCTCCTCCCGCGACGGCTCCGGCGGTCGCCGCGTCTTCCGCGGCTGTCAGAGCGCTGCGCTGCGACTTCGCCTCGAACTCCGGGCGAAACTCGGTGATATAGCTCGCGGCCGGCATGGCCGCGGCGTCGGCCAGCGCGCAGATGGTCCGGCCGCGCATATTCTTCGTGATTTCCAAAACGAGATCCAGATCGGCGCCTTCCGCGCCGCCCGCGAAAACCCGCTGCACGATCTTCTCAAGCCAGCCCGTGCCTTCGCGACAGGGGGTGCACTGCCCGCAGGATTCGTGGTGATAAAAGCGCATTAGATTCCAGAGCGCGTCGACCATATCCGTGTCTTCGTCGAGTACGGTGATGCCGCCGGAGCCGAGAAAGCTGCCCAGTTCCATGATCGATTCGTAATCGAGATTGGCCTGACGAATGCGCGCGCCGGTCAAAAGCGGCGTACTGGAGCCGCCGGGAATGACGGCTTTGATACCTTTGCCGCCCAGAACGCCGCCCGCGTATTCTTCGATCATGGTCATGAGCGGCGTGCCGAGCGGGACCTCGTAGTTCCCGGGCTGCTTCACGTGACCCGAGACCGAAAAGATTTTGAAACCCGGACTCTTTTCGGTGCCCCACTGCTTGTACCAGTCGGCGCCGTGTTCGACGAGATGCGGAAGATTGCAGATGGTTTCGACGTTGTTCACGATGGTGGGCGCGCCGAAGAGGCCCGAGACCGCCGGAAAGGGCGGCTTCAATTTTGGATAACCGCGATCGCCTTCGATCGAGGAGAGCATGCCCGTCTCTTCGCCGCAGATGTACGCGCCCGCGCCGCGCACGAGCGTAATCTTTAAGTCGAAGTCGGAGCCGAAGATCTTTTCGCCGACGTAGCCTTTCGCTTTGATTTCTTCGAGCGCGCCCTTCATGCGATCGTACCCTTCGAAGAATTCGCCGCGCAGATAACAAAACGCGTGGTGACAGCCGATCGCGTACGAAGCGATGATCATGCCTTCGAGCAATTGATGCGGATCGAATTCTACGAGGTAACGATCCTTGAACGTGCCCGGTTCCGACTCGTCGCCGTTCACCACCAGATAGGTCGGCTTGCCAGTGTTCTGAGCCAGGAAGGTCCACTTGCGACCCGTGGGAAAACCCGCGCCGCCCCGTCCCCGGAGGCCGGAGTCGAGCACCAGCTTCACGATGTCTTCGGGGGACCGCTCAAGCGCCGCGCGCGCCTGGCGGTAGCCGCCCCGCGATTCGTAGTGCGCGAGCGTCCACGCGTTCGGTTCGTGAATATAGCGGGTGAGAACTGGTTCGAAAGTCGGTGCGGAATCCATGGTTGAATAGGCCCTTTACGATGTGGGCGGTGTGCGGCGCCGGGTAAATCGTTTTTTGGAGCACAGGCCGAAAAACCCTGCTCACCTGAGTGTAAGATAATAAACCTCGCCGAAAATCGCAACAGGGGACCGCATCTTGCGACACATCTCATTAGTCGTAATCGAATCGACTTTTCGCGCCGCCGTTTCGGGATGGAAGGGAGCGTCCCAGGACTGAAGCCGACCGATGCGGCGCGATTCCCGGACCGGCAACGTTCCGAATGATCATGCGGGGCGACTCTGCCGTTCCGGCGAGCTATGCTTGCCGCATGTCTGACTCTCCGAAAACCAAAATCCTGGCCGTCCGGCTGGCGGCGGGCGCGATCGCCGCCTTACTCATGCAGTGTTCCGTGCACATCGATGCGGATCCGTTTTACCACGAAGCGGGCGCCGCCGCGACCGTCTTCGCAGTCACGGCGCAGGCCTGTGCCGACGCCGCGGATGCGACGCTTGACGAGGCGCGACGCGAAGCCGGCGTCGTCCTGTGCGCGCTGGGCGCGTACGCGATCGGCGACTACGACGATCGCCACCATCATTGACCGGCGTTCTGACGGTATTCGCGGGGCGTCTGTCCGGTGACCCGTTTGAATTCGATATTAAAGCGGGTCTTCGAATTAAACCCGGAGGCGAAGGCGATGTCGAGGGCGGTTCGCCCGGGCTCGTCGAGTAAGCGCTGTTGGGCTTCGCGCACCCGGAAGTCGTTTATGTATCGGTTGAAATTTACGCCCAGTCGCTGGTTCAGAAATTCAGAGAGTTCATGGCGACTCACTTCGCACAGGGCGGCGAGTCGATTCAGGCTCAGATCTTCGTCGCAGTACAGGCGGTCCCCGTGCATCAGCTGATCCAGCCGCGCCTGCAGGCCGTCGACATCCACAGGACCCAGAGTGCTGCGTTCGTATTTGCGACGGTTGTGGCGCGCCTGATAATCGCGAATGCCCGCTCGTTCCGAAGCCGGGTCGTGCGGATTGCCGAGCGCAGCGGCCCGACCGGCGAGCGAAAGCACGAACCAGACGAATTCCCCCAGAAATCCGAGCAGCAGCAACTGATCCCTGACCGGCGCGGCCGAAAGTACAATCCAGTTCCGGCTGTGCGCGACGTGTGCCGCCGCCATCGCCAGAAAGAAGAGGACGCCCAACGTCGAATACAGTGCGGGGCGAAAGCCGGCCCGCCAGGCGAGCGCTGCAGTCCACGTCATCGTGGGCAAAAGCCCGAGGGACGCGAGCTGCTGGGCTGCTTCGAGTTGCACGGGCGGCAAAGCGGGAATGAGCATCAGCATTCCCGCTATCGCGACCACCGTGCCTGCGCCAAAGACCGCGAAGCGCGCGCGGGGTGCATGAATGCGCAACAGCAAGAGGCGATCCCAGAAGAAGATCGCGCAGACGGCGGCGCACGTACCGGCCAATCCGGTCAGTCGAGCGCGCCCTTCCGGGCTGCCGGCCATATCGAAAACGCCAGGCTTCTCTGCGAATGCTTCGGTCGTCCCGGCGGATCCGGAAAGCAGGACGATCGCCCCGACGGCCAGCAGCGCTCCGGCGTAGAGCAGCGGCAGAGTCGAACGAGCGCGCCATGCCAGCAGGGCGCTGACCCCCAGCATTACGGCGAGGGCGGCGAAGAAAACCGTTTGCAGAGTGTCCATACGGCGATGCGTCGCTTCTCAACGACCTGGAAAAAGCGGCTGTGCGGCGCGCTTGTGTCGCCTTGCATCGGCGTCGCATTCGCGCCGGAAGCCAGGCTACATGTCCTGTTTTACGGAGACGACCGGAATGGCCGCGTTCATTTTGACGGTGGTCTGGTTTTGATAATCGGCGGGGGTTTTCTTCTCGGCTGCCAGCAGCTCGGCGAGCAGGCGATCCAGAGCTTCGCCGTGCATCTTAACGTGGTGTTTGAAATTCACCTGCATCGCAGGCGGGCGATCGCAGTCGGCCAGGCACTCGACTTTTTCGAGTGAGAAGACTCCGTCGTGGGTGATTTCGCCGGGGCGCAGTCCCAGCGTGCGATGGATTTGTTCTAAAGCTTTGCCGGTCCCGCCTAAGGCGCACATCAGAGTCGCGCAGACCATGAGGCGATGTTTGCCGTGCCAGGGTCGCTTGAAATGCGTATAGAAACTGGCCATGCCCAGCACGTGAGCGGGGCTGACTTCGCAGAGCTCCGCGGCGAGCGCCAGACCGCCGTCGTCGATCATGCCGAATTCGCGTTCGATGACTCTCAGGACCATCAACAGCGCGGATTTCTTGTTGGGAAATTCGGCCAGCAGTTCCTGCGCTTCGGTCTGCGCGGCTGCGGAGAGAGTGCGAGCGGGAGTTGCGGTCATAGTTGAAAATCGAGAATTGCGACGTTCGCGGAATTCAGCGGTCCAATTCGCCGGCGATGACGTTGAACGAACCGAGGATGGTCACCATGTCCGCGACCATGTGGCCTTCAATCACTTTGCTGAATATCTGATAGTTGTGAAACGAGGGCGGGCGCACGCGTACGCGATAGGGCGCCGATCCCCCGTCGGACACCACCAGGAAACCCAGCTCGCCGTTGGGGACCTCGGTCGCCGAATACAGCGAGGTCTTCGGCGGCTGAATGCCGTGCTGGCCGCCGGGCATCACCACTTTGAAATGGTGGATCAGCGATTCCATATCATTGTACACCTGCTCTTTTTCCGGCAGGACATGTTTCTGATCTTCGTAATTGATCGGCCCCGGTTCCAGCACTTCGAGCACCTGCTCGATGATTTTCAGGCTCTCGTCCATCTCGTCCAGGCGGATGGAATAGCGCGAGTAGCTGTCGCCGTCTTTATAGAGCGGTACGCGGAAATCGAACTCCTCGTAGTCCAGATAGGGCCGAAAGCGTCGCAGATCGTAGTGCACTCCGGAAGCTCGCGCGATGGGACCGGTAATGCCGTACTGTAAAACGTCTTCTGAGGTGATTACCCCGATGCCTCGCGTACGATTGATGAAGATCGGGTTTTCCAGAAACGAGTCCCGGAATTTCTGAACCGTTTCGCGGATTTCGCCGACGAGCTTGCCGACCCGTTCCTCAATGCCTTCGGGCAGGTCGAAGGCCAGCCCGCCCACGCGGGTATAGGAGGTGGTCAGACGGGTCCCGGTGACCGCTTCGAATACGTCGTAGAGCTTTTCGCGTTCGACGAAAGCCCATAGTATAGAGGAAAACGCGCCCAGGTCCATGGTCATGGCGCCCATCGAAAACATATGGTCCGCCACCCGGGAAAGCTCCGCGAGCAGAATGCGAATCAGCCGGCAGCGCCGGGGCACTTTGATGTCCAGCAGCTCTTCGACCGCCAGCGCGTAGCCGATGTTGTTATTCAGCGGCGAAATATAGTTCATGCGGTCGGTGACCGTCACGAACTGATTATAAGAACGATATTCGCCCAGCTTTTCGAAGCCGGTATGCAAAAAACCGATTTCCTGTTCGCAGGCGACGATTTTCTCGCCCTGGATTTCCAGCTTGAGCCGCAGGGTGCCGTGGGTCGCCGGATGCGACGGCCCCACGTTCATGTGCAGAGTGCTGTCTTCTTCTTCGATGACTTCCGATTGGAATACGTACATGATATTTTCGTGTGGTGGGTTTCGCGCCGCTTATACGTTGCGATTGTGACCGCGGGTCGCTTCGTACACCGGGAAGCTCGCCCGTTCGCCCCGCCCTTTCAGGGGGTAGTCTTTGCGTAAAGGATAGCCGTCGAAGTCTTCGGGCATCAGAATACGTTTCAGATCCGGGTGGCCGGCGAAGCGAATGCCGTACATGTCGAAGACTTCGCGTTCGCACCAGTCCGCTCCGGCGAAGATCGGCGCGATCGAAGAAATTTGCGGATGCGATTCCGGCAGATAGGTGCCGACCTGCAGCCGCACGCCGTTGGACGGCGAAAGCAGCGTATAATTCAGGCCAAAGCGTTCCGGCGTGGGTTCCGAATAGGTCGAATAATCCACGGCCGTGATGTCGATGAAGTACTCAAAGCGCAGGGCGGGATCCTGGCGAATAGTGCGCAGAAAATCGAAGACCGCGGCCGCCCGCAGTTCGAGGCGCAGCCCGTTACGATCGTCTACGGGGTCTCCGAGCAGAGCGCTGCCCGCCAGTTCCAGCAACCGCGCCCGGGCGGCCGCGTGGTTTTCGCTTTTGTGAACTATCATGCCTGTCCGGCTCCGCTGTTTGCGGCGGGCGTTTCGCCGGTGGTGTATTCCCGCGAGCGCGCTTCGCCTTTCTTCGCTTTGTCCTGAATGGTCATCAGCGCGTCGATAAACGCTTCCGGGCGCGGCGGGCAACCTGGAATATAGGCGTCGACGGGAATAAACTGATCCACACCCTGAACGAGGGTGTAGGTATTAAACACTCCGCCGGTCGAAGCGCAGGCGCCCATCGAAATGCACCACTTGGGTTCCGGCATCTGCTCCCAGATGCGGGTGAGCACCGGCATCATCTTGAGCGAAATCCGTCCGCTGACAATCAAGAGATCCGATTGGCGTGGCGAGAATTTCAAAACCTCGGCGCCGAAGCGGCTGGTGTCGTATTTGGGCATGTACGACGCCATCATCTCGATGGCGCAACAGGCCACGCCGAAGGGCATCGGCCAGAGGCTCTTCGAGCGGGCGAAGTTGATGACCGTGTCGAGCTTCGTCGTCGAAAAATCAAAACTGCGTCCGGAGTTCAGTCCCATTCGAGCACCTTCATTTTAATTTCATACCACATGCCGATGGCGACGATCGCGAGAAAGGGGAGCACTGCAATCAACGAACTCGCGCCGAAATCCAGATAACCCACCGCCCACGGCAAAAGAAAGATCGTCTCAATGTCAA
>JAYMFU010066093.1:0-11590 GCA_036784835.1 Phaeophila floridearum
TTCAAGATGAGAACTCGCTGAGGATGCAAACCGCACAACTGAAAGCAGGTGCTACCCAACAGGTATGTAAACAAAGAAACAAAACCACAGACGAAGCATGGAACAAACCTTAGCCAAAGCATTAACAAAATTTGACATAAACACCGCAACATGGAAGGGAACCAAACTGATTAGCCTTGGAATGGGAAACATCGGCAATTGCAGCAGCAAGTGTGAGAAAAACAAGCAGCCATTGTCTTTAGGCTCGGAAGCCAACACAAAGCAGCAGCATGGTAAACGTCATACTGTTTATCTTGTTGAATTCGTGAACTACAGCACTTCCAAAGAGCCAGCCAGCTCCGCGTGGGCTGATAGCAAAACCAGAAATATCCTCCGGATCACTCCACATCAGGTCGCAGAATGCGCCTTCGTGAGGCACCTCTGCGACACGCTTGATTGTTCGAACCTGGTCCAACGTGCGGATGTGTGGGGACAAACCACCATGAACACATAGCACTTGCCCATCAATAAGCGCCTGGAAAAAGGAAACGCAACATGGAAAACTTGAAGAACACTGGGTGCAACATCAAACCGCACGCCCACATAGCCGGTTGTACAAAAAGAAAAGTCACTCTGACAACGACAACATGGCCCAACACGAACCCCACAAAATGTATGCACCTACACATTGCAATCATGAGGACAGCAATTGAAATCACCAAATACGCTTGGCAAAGGACACAAAGCAAGCTAAATCCACTCATAATCGCAACATACCTGAGCGCTGATACTCTGTTGGAAAAACGTGCACAGGCAACACAAACTGGCCCACACAGGCCAAGCCAAAAAAATTGATACGAAGATGCGCTGAGACACACCGATATTGTTAGGTAATCGAAAACCTCTGTGCAATACCTCCATGCATTGGGGTTTCCATATTTCCGCTGGCATTCATCATAGAACCCGTATACCTGAACAATCCCAGCACACACATGAACAGCTCCCCCACACGGAAACAAGTGTCACGCACTAGAAGTGTGAAGATCTTACACATAGACAACATGATTGCATACAACAAAGTACATAGCTGTGTCTCAACACAGCAATGAACTGCAAACATCAAGATTGCAAACATTTCACCCGAAAACAAACTGAAATTCAATGCTCTGTATTGCCACAACCTGCATACCAGTTACCTCGACAGCAGTCCCACGCTCACATTGCATATCTGAATTTCAAAACAACAGATGCTACTACGTTACACTTTAACACAGTGAAAAGCCACACTTGTGTGATCTGACGGCTCTCATGATTTCCTCGCAGCAATGTCATGTGGGCGGGATACTTCGCTTTCAGCAGCAGCAAAAGCGTAAAAACTTCAAGACTGTTGTAGCCACGATCCACAAAGTCCCCCAGGAAAATGTAACTCGTGCTGGGCACTTCTCCACCCGTCTCGAAAAGCTTGAGCAAATCATGAAACTGTCCATGAATGTCCCCACACACCTGAAACCAACGCTCATGCTAAGGTTGGATCCAGCATCACAAAACACCCGTGAGCCTTAACATCATTCCACTTATGTAAGCACACACAACCAAACATGCATCTGTGCATCATGGAGCTGATGTCAGCATGCACCATACAAACAATAGAATCAACTCAAAATCCAACCAGAAAAAGGACTGGTCACAAGTCCCATTTACCTGACATGAACGGTGCTACCTGATCAGCACAACTAACTGGCAATATGCCCTGGTCAATGATGCATGGAAACTTTAATTACAACAGGCAGCACATGCCCAAAGCAATCCACGAAACACGTAGTTTACAAACATTACCAGATAATAAACCTTGGCACGAAGCGCAACATACCGCATTGTGCTAAAAACCTAGACACGTCAGGTGAAAGCGGCAGGCAACAGAGTTACACAAACGCTCGAATACTTCTACAACAGAGAGCAGTCGAGGTGAACACACCGTTACAGGACTGTTTACAGGTTGTACATTCGACTCTTCCACTAAGATCTCGATCACCTGCGTACACAGCTGCACGGTAGGTGCCTAATCTAGAATGTATCATCGTAGCGCAGACGTGAACAGTCCCTGGACAAATGCACCGCACATATTCACACAACAGTTTCAGTTCATCTTCATCCAGCACATCGCAGCCTCGCAGCTTTTCAAGCCATGCCTCCAAGTCTGGACCACCGGTCATGGGGATTACAGAAGGCGTATTGTTCCCAATCCTCAACAATTTGATCATGCAGATTCATGTTCAAGGCGTTGGATTGGCCACCCAAGTCTGATGACCGCGCGCGCATGCTGCGCTGCTGCTTGGGCCTCGCGCCCGAATGGCATACCCATTTGGCCAGACGTTTTGGGCACCCATTCCGTGAAATACAGATCCGGTTAGCCCGGAATTCAAGTGTACGCGATTCAGGCCATAGCTTGGGGTCCAACGGTCAGACATAAGGCCTCAGAAATAAGGCGCGGAGGGAGAAAATGCACTTGGTAAGCGTACAGCTTATCAGCACTGGAAATGCATTTGGGTATCATATAAGCTCTAAATTCGTAGTTCCTATGTAACGCTGCGAAAAACGCAGCCGGACAGTAAAAAACCTCCATGTCTTCGTAACGCTGCGAAAATATCATGCCGGAACAGTCATAATTCGTGCTAGTACGTAACGCTGCGAAGTATACTGCCGGAACAGTCAAATTTCTTTGTCTCTACGTAACGCTGCGAAAAATCCTGCTGGAACAGCCAAAATTCCTGGTCGCTACGTAATGCTGCGAAACAACCCAACCGGAACAGTCAAAATTCCTGGTCGCTACGTAACGCTGCGAAAAAACCCTGCCGGGACAGTCAAGATTCCTGGTCGCTACGTAACGCTGCGAAAAAAACCCTGCCGGGACAGTCAAGATTCCTGGTCGCTACGTAACGCTGCGAAGCGGCTTCGGAGAGATGCGCAAGATGATAAATTGCTTTACATTTTTCCTATGCAGCCTCTAAGAACTGCTCCTGGAGGCCACCGTCCTGCTCAACCTCAAACCCACCAACAGCACCAGCAGCTACGTCTTGTGCAACATCGCATTCTGTATCCTCTACGTCACACACTATGCTACGCAGTCCACGCTGTTGTAAACCCTTGTCACCAAAACACTTCGCGTAACCAAGGCTTTCTAAACAATCTAGCAATTGGACTGAACGCTGTGCATCCTCCAAAGTAGTAAACGCCCAAGCAAGAGTCTGTGAGGCAATAGACTTTGTGCTAGCGTCAAGCACAATGGCGGATGGCTCAACACCATCATCAAGCTGATCCGTCATCTGCTTGGTCAAAGCATGCATGTACAGCTGTGCACACTTGGACTTGAAACATTTGTTCAATGCAACATCTGCCACCTGGTACTTGCTCGTGCAACAAGCTGGAACAAACTCAATCCCCAGCTCTGGACTACCTCCAAGGGGATCATCGGCATCGGCTTGAGAGGACCGAAAGTAAGCACGGAAATCTGCGCTGCGGTGGACTGAGTATGCATCAATCACACACAAGCCTTGCACACCATCCTCAACATGCACATTATCCTGCTTATTTTGGCCCGTTACGTACTCCGACACGAGCTTCTTCCAGAGCAAACACGTGTTGTGCTTGAACCAGTGCGACGACCCTCCCGCTGCGAGCATGTGGCCATTCTTGTGTTTGTAGTATGGCGGCAAGCCTGGCAAGTCTACAGCAGAAAATCGCTAGTCAAACACGGAAATAGATGAGCAACCAATCAGTGTTGAGCTAGTGAATCTGTACGCACCTGTGTTTGCAACGCATCCATGTCGTTCCTGGAGCTCCTGTAAGAAGACAGCTCGTTTTTTTGACTTCAATGCGCCTGGGGCTCCCCATGCATCAGGATCTTCTACAACGAACTTGTCTAAGGATGCAAAAGTCTTACCTGCAACACAGAAAACTAACAACAATAGGTGGCCGCCAGCATCGTTGCTGATCATCACCGTCATGCCCTCCTTTGAACTGCGGTTCACCACTTCAACGTTCTTTGCATCCGTCTGTTCCCATGTGAACCTGCAAAGCATACAAGCCTTGTATGTGGCCATGAAACAATGAACCAAGGGAGTGGGAACGGGCCAGAAATGTGCATGTGATATCTCAACACCATAGCATTTGAACTACAAAAACAAGAGTAATCTTTGACAACACATACAAAAGAAAACACATACTCAACATGCGGGCCGTAGTTGAGGAAGGTTTGGTCAGCAAAGATGACATTGGACTTTTCTAGATCCCACAGCTTCACTTTGCCAGCAATCCGCATCAGGTGGCGCTGAAACTGCTGCTCGTGATCCTCTGGAACAGAGCCCGCGGAGCTGGTCACGGCGCGCCATGACATTCCTAAGCCTTTCAACCACGAGCACACCCATTCACGGCCCGCCATGAAACGCTGATTGTCAGGACGCTCAGCGGGGTCTAGAACATGAGGGCTCAGGATGTCGGTGTGGCCGGCATGCACGAGCTGGGACACGAGGATGGAACGGGCGGTAATGCTGTTGACGGGGATAGCATGTTGGCGTGCCGTTCGGATGATACCTTCAGCAGATTTCACGGCATCCTCACATCCTATCAACTTGGGCTTGCGCCCCATGGACATTTGCTGACGTATGTTGCATCGGGCTACATAGTTGGCTGTCCACGTTTCCGTGGGCTGTGGTTTGGCTGCGCAAGCGTGCTTGGTAGGAAACACAAACCAGCCTTGGAGTGCTGACCGCGGGGGCCACTTCGGCCCGAGGTTGGGCCATTGCCTTTGCAACTTGTTGCGGAAGTCATTGACGCCTGAAACCTTCCACTGGGCTGCAGCGGTGGCGATGAGGTCGAGGATAGCATGCTCAGTGTTGAACCAGTCCTTCTTGGCCCGCTTCTTTGGCGCCCCGACAGCCTTGTAGGCTTTGCGCTTGCTGGTCTTAGATCCCTTCGGACGACCACGGCCACGCTTTTGTCCAGTTGCTGTCTGTTCTTCATTGGATGCTTCCTCGGCTAAAAGGTCTGCGTCTATGTAGTCCAAGGTGTTCCGCTTACGAGGGCGACCACGGGGCTTTGGGGCATGTCCCGGCTTTGCTGAACGGGCTGCCCTGAACTTCGAAACGCGCGCCCGGCATAGCTCACGCTGTCGCTGTTTCTTCTCAGCCGCTCGTTCAGCGGCTGACTTGAACAGCTCCGGGTGAGCCTCACGCATGGCCGCCTCCCGATCAGCGACCAGCTATTCATTGGCTGCAAATTCACCTGGGTCTTTTTCCCTCGAGATCACCCGGCACACCTGGAACAATGTAGCCTGTGTCTTTGGTTTGAGATCGGCGGATTCGGCGTCCCCTGACCCGTCGGGGCTTCCTGTGGATCGGTCGTCTCCGTCGAATTCATCTTCGAGATCCTGGCATTCCGCGCCACGTTCACTACCACCCGCAACAACGTCACCCAGCTCGTACTCGAAGCTGTACTCAGGTTCGCTGTCGACGATGTAGTCCTCTGGGTCGTCCACAATTTGGTCGGAGCTGAACTCGTCCAACTCGTCCAACTCCGAAGGTGTTGGCCCCAAGGAACCAGTCAATTCGCTGTCACTCAATTCCGACATTGTAGCGACGCAATCAGAAAACAAACGTGAGATGCTTGCCTCCAACACAAGCATACACATTGCATACAGATGTAAGGTACCTTGCGTTGTTGCAGCTTTGTAGTGCAGTTCGTAGACCGAAGTAACTGGCTGTACCGGCCACCGGTCGTGACGGCGCGCGGCGTCTGGTGCGTATCCAATCCACGACGCTTGACCAACTGTTGCGACATGTTGCCGCGGCCGTGTCGCGCGCCGCGGGGCTCACACGTTGCTGACAGCGAAAAACAAAGAGAGCTATTCATGATCATGTTTAACAGATGACATCGCGACGATTGTGGACAGAGTAACTCGTCAGAGTGAGACATATTACAATCGTTGTGCGCAAAACACCTTTGCAGCACATATACTCATGCAACATTCATACATGTGCAAACAGTTCTCAATAACACTGACTGCAACACTCATACGGACATGTGCAATCAGTCCACTAGGCATACAGGAAAATGTCCCAAATATCCAGGTCAACAGTCCCAACAAATGCCATAATAGTCGGCAATGTAGATAGGATAAATCCATACCTGTGGACGGAGTAACTCGTCAGAGTGAGACAAAGTCCCTCTCAACTCACGAGCTTATATACTCGTCCACAGCCAAGCACTTAGGCAAATCAGGACCCCTGTAGACACAAACCCCGATATCTAGGGAATCACCACATCAAGGCGTCATCTATCACTACACTAAGGCATCATTCATCACTACTCTTGGGCGTAAGCCTTATGACTTCGCAATATCAGCCAATTGACTCATCTCATCTGTTCGCACTTTTGGCAACTGAGTCACCGGAAAAACTATCTCCCACTATTGGCTGCATGACATATAAATATGCCCGCGCCCATATGCATGCATGGCATGCATATGACTAAATAACATAAGGTCTTCAGAATCATCTGTAGATTGTGAAAAACCCCACTTCATTTTCCCCGTGTCTAGAACCCCCGAAACCATGTCTGGGCGATACCCGCACCAAAACACCACGAGACTGATGTCTCAACACTCCCCCTCAGTCCGTGTGTTCTCCAACCCGAAGCATGTCCCTCGCTTTCCGGAATGTCGGCCCAAGGAGCTGCTTGGTAAACACATCCGCCTTCTGCATCCCTGTGCTCACATATTCAACAACAAGGTCACCGCACTGCCATCGATCCTTGATGAAGTGGAACCGGATGTCGATGTGCTTCGAGCGTCCCGGTTGTCCAGCCGTTGGTTGCTCGATGAGATGCAAGGCGCTCTGGTTGTCACACTTGAGATGAACAGGCTTGACCTGCCCCTCCAACTCCCCGAAGAGCTTGCGCACCCACAGGCCCTCCTTGACTGCAGAAGCTGCAGCCACGTACTCTGCCTCCGTCGTCGAGGTGGTGACGATGTCCTGTAATTTTGAAAGCCAGACCACTGGAGACCCGTTCACCATGATGACAACTCCACTTAGGCTCCGATGCTTGTCTGCATCCGCACCGAAGTCTGCATCCCCATAGGTACATACTTCAAGTCCGGTGCCCCCTGCTGGATACGATATCCCCATCTCAGCGGTGCCCTTGAGGTAGCGAAGAACAAGCTTGGCCGCACGCAGGTGGTCCTCGGACGGGCTCCCCATGTAGCGACTGAGCACACCGGTAGCGTAGCTAAGGTCAGGCCGGGTGTTCGAGGACAGGTACAGCAATGAGCCAACAATCTCTCGGTAAAGCTCCCCCTGCTCAGCAGCCATCGGTTCCCCGCGCTTCAGCTTCAGTCCTGGTTCAAGCGGCAAGCCTAGCGGACGGGCATTCTGCATTCCGAATCGGGCCAAGATGTCGTTCGCGTACTTCTTCTGCGACAGGAATACGCCCCCATCCTTGTCCCGAGTGATCTGCATGCCTAGGAAGTAGCGTGCATCCCCGAGATCCTTCACCTCAAATTCATTCTGCAATGCCGTGATCACGGCCCTCACCTTCTCCGCCGGGCCGATTACCAGAGCATCGTCGACGTACACAGGCAAGAACACCGCAGCATTCCCCGAGCCATGGAGGAACAAACATGGATCGTTGATGGAGGCATGGAAGCCCAAGCGCTGCATGACACTCGACAGCTTCTCGTGCCACGCCCGTGCCGCCTGCTTCAGGCCATAAAGGGCCTTGTGCAGCCTCCAGATATGTGCACCCAGCTCTTTTGGCAGCCTTATGTACACTTCCTCGTGGAGCTCCCCATTGAGAAACGCTGTCTTCACGTCCACCTGCTTGATGACCAGATTGTGGGCGGCAGCAATGGCGAGCAAGATACGGATGGTTGCTCTCTGGACTGTTGGTGCAAAGATGTCTGCATAGTCCCTGCCTGCGATCTGCCGAAATCCTTTGGCGACCAAGCGGCACTTGTACTTCACAATGTTCCCCAGTTCATCTCGCTTGATGTCGAAGCACATTTTGGAGGGAATGGGTTTGACTCCCGGAGGCAAGTCTTTGTCTGAAGCCAGCCGCGTGTAGACGCCCTTCTCACGGATGGAGGTCATCTCATCGTTGATGGCCTGCTCCCACCGCTCCCAGTCTGGACGACCCCAGACCTCTTGGAACGACTGCGGTTGGTCCCAGAAGGTCTTCATGGCTGCTGCAAACCCTGCCTTGTAGCGAACCACGTTGCGGCGGGTCTTGCCCCTCTGGAGGCTTGTCTTGAACCGACCTGGTCCCTTGACGAAAAATGTGTTGGCACCACCAGCACGAGCCATCTGTTCCCACCAGCCTTGTGGCGGGCGTCTGTCGCGGAGTGGGTACCGTCGACCTGCTGGTGCCGGTGCCGGTGCATCTTCTCCCCCTGACGATGAAGACCCCTCATCTGAATCATCAGCAACAGAATCGGCGCTGCTCGAGCTGTGTGCCAGCCCAGCGTGGTCTTGGCCAGCGCCTGGCGGCGGCATCGGTAATGCCACATCGTCCTCTTCTTCGGGCTCACCAACGCAGTGCGTGACTGTGTCATCTTGCACCATAGTTGTGTGAAGGGGATCTGCATCGTCATGTGCGCCGGCAACTCGATCCTGGGCTAGAACTCCTGGCATGGTTTCTCGCGCCCGCTCAAGGATGGCTGGGAACGTGAGTTCATCAAACTTGACGCTGATTGCCTCGATGATTGTAAAGGACCCTTGGTTGTCCTCTGCAAGCAATCGCCATGCTTTCGAGGTATCTGAGTACCCCACCAGTGCACACTCCTGGCTCACCGGCTCAAGCTTGGTACGTAGCTTGCGTGGGATGTGCGCAGTCGCTCGGCAGCCATACACGCGGAGCAGGGAAGCATCCGGAGTCTTGCCTGTGAACAGCTCATGTGGGCTTTTCGCTTCTCGGGCGGCCGGTACGTAATTGCGTAGGTATGAAGCTGTGGGAAACGCCTCACTCCACAGCGCTTCCGGAAGATTTCCTTGGATGAGGAGCGCACGGGTGCGCTCAATGAGCGTGCGGTTGAGACGCTCCGCCCTGCCGTTCTGCTCAGGCGTGTATGGGACAGACTTTTGGTGAACGATGCCAGAAGCTGCCACAAACTCATCCACATCTGCCTCAAACTCCGTGCCCCTGTCGGTGCGCAGCCTCTTGATGAGCTTGCCGGTCTGGCGTTCCCATCGCCTCAAGACGTCCACAAGAGCAATTGGAGCATCACCCTTGCTCTCAAGGCACACCACCTCAGAGTATCGAGAGAAGTCATCGAGCGCCGTCAGCACATAGCGCTCATCGTGGAAGCCTGGAGTCCGCATTGGCCCCATCAAGTCGCTGTGCACAAGCTCTAGGAGCTCTTCACCTTGAGACTCTGAAGGTCTAAAGGAGGCACGCGGCTGCTTGGCAGCATCACACACACCACATGCATCCGTGCGGGGCGCTGGATTTGCATCGAGACCGCGAACAACCCCGGAGTTCTTGAGCTGTGAAACCACATTCTGCCCGACGTGGCCAAGGCGCTGGTGCCATATGTCGCCTGCGGAAGCAACATGGACGCCCCCTGCTGAAGCTCTACCAGGTAAACCTGGGAGCGTACACAGCATCTTGTACATGCCTTGCTCCTTAATCCCCCGCAATATCTGCTTGCCTCCCCGGACTTGATCCACCCCTGCCTCTCGGCCATACTGCCAGCAGTAGCAGCCCTTGTCCGTCAGCTGAGGCCCGGACAGCAGGTTCAGCCGAATGGACGGTACGCACAGTACTCCCTGGAGAATGATGTCTCCACTCGGCCCGTTGGCTAGCAGCAACTTCCCTTGGGCGGTGACTGGATGGACCTCTCCACCCCCGGCAATGATCGTGCTGACTGCAGGTAGCTCCAAGTCCGTGAGGAGTCCCTCATCTCGGACCAGGTGATGTGTCGCTCCGGAGTCATACCATATCTCCTCTGTGGTGGCGACTGCGGTCCCCGTAGCAGACATCATCAGAACGATGCCTGGGGCGGAACTCAGAACCCTTCCCTGGTTGCTTCCTGCACGGTGTACCTGTGCCTGGCCCTGGCCTTGACCCTGGCCTTGCCCCTCGCCAGATTCCTGGCCATTCCCGTGTGCCACATTCGCGGCCCCACCTGATCCTGACCCATTCCCTGCTGATCCCTGACCCGATCCCCGACCCTCGGCAAGATCCTTCTTGCGCTTAAGGCAGTTGCGCTTGAAGTGCCCCTGTTTCCCGCAATAGTAACATGTCTTGCCTTTGTTGCCGCCCCGTCCCCCGCCCGAACCCCCTGCACCTGCACCCTCCTGCAGAGCGTTGGCCCTTCCGGTCTTCTCCGCGGGGAGGAGTAAGCTAAGGGATTGTAGCTCCGCGATCAGCTCTTCAAGGCCTTTCCCAGCCGAGATGGCAGTGTGAAGAGTAGGAGCGACAGCCATTCGTAGATGGTCACGGAGCCCTCTGATGAAGCTCTGTACAGGTGATTTGTATGTTGTACGTGATCGGGATGCATCAATGTCCTTGGCCATGAGACTATAGCACATGACAACATGCAACATGGTGACCACACGACGCATACTGTGAAGAATGGAGGGGGAGTGAATGACAAGATAACGTGAGCATTTGAGAGTCAATGTCCGGTAACTGCAAAGGTTGTGTGATCGGAAGTGTATGGAGTAGAATCGTACTGTCTTGTAAGCGAGTGACTAACAACGCGGTTGCACGCGTGCTCTTCAACGATGTGTGGCGGTCTTGAGTTCGTTGAGACACCTCCATGACAGCCTCTAACTCCTTCAATGACGCACGAATGGCTCCCTCTTCTGACCTGCTGGTCCGCAGCGAGTCGTATGTCTGTTGTACCCATGTGAAGGCTGCGAGCTGCTGTTTGTGGACAGCAGCCTCGACCTCCCGGAGACTTGTACACTTGTTGGGTAGGGTGCCTACAATTTTCTGCACGTGTTCCGCGTTATTGCATTCTTCCCTGATGCGTCGACATGTAGCGTTGCCAGCGCATATCTCATCCGGAAGTCGATCAAAAGCAGCCCTTCTGTCAGTCTCAGCTGTCTGCACGTCTGTTGCTGCCTCCTGGGCTTGTTGCGCACTGCCAGACTTCACAGCGCGCTGTTTCTTCTTTCGAGCTGCAGCCAGCTGCACAGGCACACACATCAAATTCTGACGGTAACCCAATTATGTAGACCCCCTGTGTAAACAGCATGGCGCATGACAAGCGATGTATGCATCCACAGCACAACATATACAAAGAGATTATACACAGTAGATGCATCCAAATCAAGCGCTTGCACCTTGCGCGTTTTGCACGCCACATAGAAAATCATCCGCTTATAGTGCCAAACTACACGCGTGCATGACAGAAACCCATGCTGGAACGGCATGCCTTAATTGGACAGAAAACCCGAGAGTACATGCCTGCTTGTTACGCTGTAGATAGGGGCTGAACCACTCCTCTGTATGCCACTCCTATGCATATGACCACTCCTATGCATATGACCAAGTCGCCAAAATGGCAAAAATTGTGAACTCCGCCAAATCACCTGAAACGTCCAAATATCCCCAC
>JAYMFU010066426.1:0-11504 GCA_036784835.1 Phaeophila floridearum
GTTACAGCCAAGAAGCAACCCTGACGCTGTGTCGAGAGGATAGCGCACAAGCAGCCGACTGCCCTGATGCACATCATGGATGCCCGTGCAGCCTCCGTGCTGCCCGCGTTGAACACATTCACGATACAACTCTATCAATGTGCACGAGCACGCCCGATAACCGTCGCGCGTATGAAGCATTTTCTGCACAGTCCGCGCAACTAGCCTAATCCAGACATCCTCACTGCATTGTGCAATGCAGTGAGGAGCCAAGGAGCACAGCAATCGACCACATGTACAGCAGGGGTAAAGTGCCCAGGTGCTCTCAACTCAGGATTCCATGGCTTGTATCCGCCCCGTATCTCGATGTGCTCGTGAGCTGAACGTGGCTGCGGAATCCGCACAAGGTAGACCCGATAACTTGAGATAGACTGCGCGCCGAGGAATTTGTTGCTTGCAATAGCCGCGATTCGCAGATTAACTGTGCGCTGCACGCTTGGCCAAGCCGATTCGACAAGTGCGCGGGCACGCAGTGTATCGAATACGGATACCCCGATACGCAGTGTATCTGGCGATACGACCCGGTCCGGACGGCGTATCGAGATACGGACGTACTCTTTGGTACGATCGCGGTACACTCAGGACTGGAAGGAGCGCGGCTGCGGGGTGACCTCTTGTTGCTCCGGATCCGTAGACTCCTCTGCGTCCGAGCTGAGCGCTCTGCAGGGCTGCAGAAGAGCTGGGAGCGTTCAGTCAACCCTAGCCGGGCCTGAAGTTAGCGAAGGATCCGAGGCCTAGGTAGTCCCCACCAGCGCCACGTGGACCGGGACGTCATTATTACAGAAAAGTTAACCTGGTTCTCGTGAGGGAGGGTGAGAAAGTGCCGTGATGCGCGCATATCTCGAGATACCTACGAACGCAGGTTGCTATCGATGCATCGCGATGGCCACGTTCAACCGCGCGGGAACGTGCTGCTGGTCGTGCAACGGTATTTTGGAATTATCTCCCAAGCTTGCATCTGGCGGGCTGTTCTCACTCTAGGCCCAGAAGCTATACTATTCCAGTGCAACGTGAACGCGCCCAGTGCTCAGGTCCGATGACCCTACGTGGCAGGCAGCCCCGCGGCTGTCAGCCAGTTCTGTGCATTTGCACAAATGCTCAGGACTTTTCTCCTCTCCGCCCCGGGCCCCAGATGCCACGGACTCGACAAGTGTGCGGTCAGCTTGCATCAGAGCGCCTGTCCCAGTCCCCCCGAGCCCGCCTGAGCCAGCACTGAAAGCTGCTCGGCCCCAACTGCTTTGTTGGCGGGTCGCGGTCACGTCACATCGCTGTGCGATCTACAACGTTCATGCATGAAGGATGTAACACGTGTTAATTACCTGCACAGCGCGTAACCGCCGAAACTACCCTCCAAAGCGCACGGCGACCGCACGGATGCCGAAACTCCGCCGTCTTGCACCAGTACCTTTTAACCTATCATTGTCCGTAAATTTTTGAAATAAGCGCTCGTTTAACGTTGCCGACTAGAGCCTGATCATCCTCGAAACCAATCTAGCACGACGCAGCTGTTCAATGCATGCACCGGAACGACGCCGACGTCAGCAGGGCCCCTGCAGGGTTCCGCAGCATTGACGCAGCAGATTACGTCAGCACGTGACGGCACCGTCACAGCTGGCATATCAGCGGCGAATGTGGACCGCACGTGGCGGGTCCAGTTCACACCCCGCATGCATTACTCGCGCGCCATAACATGATTCCCCTGGGCAAATCGCATTTTTTAAGGGTGGACTACGACGACGCGTCAGCCGGAGGCGCGCGGAAGCAGAGCGCCAACGAATGCTCGCTGGGACGCACGCGACGCGAATCGCGCGAGGGCGCCCAGGCATACGAATAGCATACCGCCCCAGTCCCCCGGTTCTATCTTGGCCAACGCTCATGACATAATTGGATTCTTCGCGAGTAGAACCTTTCATTGCGTGCACAGCGTCAGTGAACAGGCCGCAGCACGCGGTACCTCATTAGCAGAGGCAGCCACTTGAATCCCTTGGAAGACCGACTACCCGCCCGAGCGGTTCGTACGCGGCGGCGATACGCATATATGCATCCCCGGACGCACCGTCGCTGTCGCTAACTGTTGCAACGCTCCCCACCAGGACGACTCCGCGCGCGCGCCAGCTGGAATGTTCAACAACGAAAGGCTTGCGCACGACACAGAAGCGTGTGAAGACTACTACCTGTCCCTGTTTCAGTCCACCGATTCCCTTAAGCTTCCACTCGGTACGTCACGCGCTGGTGCCCGCCCGACCCTTCGACTTCCACTCGCCCGCCCCGCCAACCCGCATGCTACTCGCGCCCGCGCACCCGCCCTCCCCGCCACGACGCATCTCATCCCCCCTCTTTCTGATTCCCCCGTTCCCCGCTGGCATCGGTGCCGCTGCCGCGCTGCCGACGCCCCGGCGTGACGCTTCAGTTCAACTTTTCAAAAATGCCGTGCGTCTGTGCAGACGACTGGGGCCAGTCGGACCCTCTCGCCCTCATCGCCGACGACGCCCCGAGCGAGCTGCCCGCTTCTCTGCCGGCCGCGCAGTTTGAAGGTCTCGCGTTGCCTGGAGGCCTGGCGGAAGCACAGCACCAGGCCGCTCGCGCCCGGCAGTCGCAGTCGGGCGCGAGCCACACACTCGGCTCCGCATCCTACGCAGGTATCCTTCGCAACAAACCATCTGATTCGTGCTCTGTGCTGCTGTGCAAGGCTTTGCTGCACCCGGCCCGACGCGCGCGGTTGTCCCCGTGTTAACGATACTTGGGTGTTTACACCTGCACCCGAACGCAACGAACCGGCGTGCTGCAAGCTTGAGTGCCGCACTCAAGCTTCACTCAAGCCTGAGGCATGTTGAACTGTCCAGCCCCACGTTTTTACGCAGTTGCATGTACAGAACCAAAAGCTCCAGATATTGTCTCAGCACAGTTGTGCACGGCTCGAGAGCAACGCAATTCACCCCGACTGTTCTCCAGCCCGGCCCCTCAGCCCCCTGCCCACCGCCAGCTTCTAACCACCTTTGCACGCTCTGCAGGCGCCTCGGGGGCGTACGTGCCGTCCCAGCTGGCGAGCACGCATGCCCTCAGCCACCAGCCACCCCAGACCCCCCTCTGTGGCATGACTCTCCGCCAACGCAAGGCCGCGCCCGCCCTCAGCTACCCCGACGATGGCGCCACAGACGCCGACGCAGACACCCAAGACCACTGTCCCGAGCCCACCCTCCCTGAGCACGCCCTGCCCCCGCCCCGCAAGTCCCGCAAGAAAGAGGTAGTGGACCTGGCCACGATCACCGACCCCGAGGAGTACCGCCGTCAGAAGAAGCTCCAAAAGAACCGCCGCACGGCCGCGGCGTCGCGGCAGCGCAAGCGGCTGCACATGGAGCACATGGAAACTGCGATCCAGCGCCTCGAGTCACAGCTCACCACCATGCAGGCCCTCGTCGCCGCGAAGGAAAGCACCATCCAGCAGCTGCAAGCCGAGCTCACGAGGCTGACCCGGGCGACTACACGGCCGCCGTCGGCCCTCGACGCCCCGTTCTTCGCCCCTGCCGAGACCACTGTCTTCTTCTCTGTTGCCATAGCCATCTACGTGCTCGCCTGGAGGAAGCGGAGCAAGCGGGTGATGGAGAAGTGCCTCGGCTGGTCCGTGCTGACCGACGAGCGCTTCGCAAAGGCGCGGCTGCACCTGCAGCGCCTGCTCCACGACCTGCCAGAGGACATCACGGCGGCACACCTCGGGGGTGTGAAGGAGCGCATGCAGCTGCTGCCGCGAGAGCAGACGGCTGCCATCTGGCAGAACGTACACCACATCGTGCACATGGTGGACGCCAAACGCCCGGACGGGCGTGACGCAAAGCGCGACCCCTGCTCGGATGAGTCTCAGGACCCCAGCTACCTGCGGGGTTTCCCCATGGACCCGTGACTGCATCCGTGCCCCCGTAGTTGCCCGACATGTGAACCCGTGGCACTCTGGCCCCGATGGAGGCCGACGGCGAGGAGCACGTCAGGCTGTGCATAGCAGCTCCGCACTGTCTAAAATCTGAGCAACCTACAAGGCCTGCGGCAGCGCTGCAGCGGTCGAGATATGGTCGCGCCAGGTGCTTGGGTGTCAAGGCGACGAGATGAGGAAGTCACAGGAAGAGAAGGGGGAAGCTGGTGCTGGTGGGCACATGTGATGTGTTGTTGGGAATCGGGCAGTGGGACTCTATGGGTTTGTAAGGGAGGGTGGACGTGCAGGCTACAATTTCAAACAGGGCGCTGGACGTGCCAGCGCATGTGCTGCAAAGGCAAACGTTTTTGCCATCTGTATGGTATGAAGGGGGAGGGAGGCGATCCAGGCGAATGCGATGATCCATGGGTGGCCGAGGCCGCTAGCAGCATGCTGCGTTGCTTCTCCTGTGTGTATGGTCGTGCGGAGGATGGGGCGCTTTCGATGGGCATCCAAGGCTGCTCCAGATGCCGGACAGATGGCGACAGATGTCTACTGTGGTGGTTGTTTGGCTGTCACGACACGGCCCGTCGCTCCAGCTCCAGACCACGCTGGAATTCTGCGTGGTTGGTAGTGGATACGGCTTGTGGTGGTGTGCAAGAACGCCGACGGTATGCAGTGGCAGGTGGTGCGGTCGCTGGAGTGCGGCGCCAGCGGTGTGCGGACGGGGCAGAGCCAGCCCAGAGGTGGCAAAACGCCTTGGTCGGGACGGACAGCTTGCTGGCACACGAACGGCATGCACGTTGCTGTAGCGATTCAAAGGTGTCGGCAAGTTGTCCGCATCCTGGATGTAAAGCTAAGGCTGTGATGATGTGATGGTTTCCTGCGTTCATGGTTATGATGTCAAGGCTGTGGGTGCATCATGGCGCACCTTGGCAGCAGTGTGCTTTACCGTACAGTAGTCATATGTTGTACTTTGTTCTTGTAGTACTATACTCTTGTCCAGTGGCCCAGTTCAGTCTTTGCTTGTGCATTTGGTGTCGAGGAGACACATGTTCGTGTATGTATGTTGACATGGTTGCTGATTCGCTGCAGAAGCTATGTAATGGTGACTTATGCTTGTTCGGCGATGTCGAGACTGTGGTTTGGCACCATGGGCCAAGTTTGGTGAGAGATATGCTGCCCTGTGTACACATGGATGTGTGGTCCTTTGCTGCTCTGATTGATGTCGTTCTTGCCCGCGATTGTCCTGTCGTTCCCTCCGGTGGCTGGATGCATCCGTGACTCCAGCATCCGGGAGCATCCAGTCAAATGTTGAGCAGCATGCTGTTGAATATGCGAACCAAAATTGACAACGCGTTGCTATGATGCATGCAGCGGCGCGGCACAAACTGTGGAATTGCGCAACTGGGCCTGGCTGGGCCAGGCCTGGGTGCACGCTTTTAAACGCAATGAACCGAATGCATGATAGCGCTGGACACAAAAAGTCACAGACCCCTTGCAGAGCCAAGTCGCCACTCTCCCGCGAGTTACGTGTGAGCGGTTGTCTGGAAAGGTTTTCAGCGAGTGCGGGAAGTCTGCAGCACGTGTTGTTGTTTCTGGTTGTGTAAGCCGTGCGTTCGAACTGCGGACCTGCATTGCGACTGGCATGCCCAGCACGCGCTGAGGCCCCGCGCTGGAGCACCTTGCCTGCTGTGCGGTGGAGCTGCGCGATGAGAGGGTCCCATTGGGCGTGGGAGCGGAGTAGCGTGTGACGTGCGCGTGACGGCCGACCCACGACGCATCGGGCAGCATGCATGACACAGCACGTTTGCAGACGTCAGCGCTTTCGTGCAGAAGTTGGAGCCCGGCAGGCGTCATGGTAGCACTGCCGCATGTGGTAATTATGACTCAGGCCAGTCCGTATTCACCGCAAACGTGGATTTGCGGTGAATACGATACCCTCGCATGCATGAACGCACATCGCTCGGCCCAACTATTTCAGTATAGGATCCCCGCGCTCGCCCCGTAAAGGTACCCTTTTGTGGTTACGCAAATCTGGCAACTAAGATGAGCTAATCTGATTCTAGACGGCCCGGCATGCGGTGCTCGCGGCGAGTGAACTGGCGCGCCATGCGGCTCAGCATGGGTCGACACCTCATGCAGTGAAGTGCAGGTTGAATCCGTTAACAACGCCCACAGTTTGTGCTAGCGGCCGTGCAGAGCATATATCCGGTTGCTTCCGTTCCTTCCAACGCTTCGAAACGAGACCGTGTTGTTAACACCTACCACCAGCCGTGGAACCGAGGCACCGCACTGACACTCCGCGACCACTGAACCTCGCAAGCATGTCTCGTTTCAGCAACGATCAACTCCTGAACTGCCCCGACGTGGGTGATGACTTCCTGTCCATCTTTCAATCTTCCGGGTCGCTCAAGTTTCCGCTGGGTATGCCCGCCCCGCCCCCCCGCCCTCACCCCCGCACCATCGGGCGTACTCGGCGACTGCTCTGGCATCGCGCTCCGATCACGAGCTCCCGTCGCGCGCGTTCCGCGGTCGCGGAGCGGTTATGTGTCTCCGCTTGCTATCCGCGAGATACGAGGTGTCGACCGGGCCAGTTCAACTTTTCAAATCCCACCTCGCACCTGTGCAGATGATTGGGCCCAGCCCGAACCCCTCCAGGCCGTAACCGACGAGCCCAACGGCCTCATGAATTCAATGCAGCACGGCCCCTTTGACACCATCGGCGCGCCCGTTTCCCGGCTGGAAGCGCTGCGGCCCGTCTTCTGCCCACGCCATTCGCAGACGGGTACCAACCACACCTTGGGCTCCGCGACCACCGCAGGTGCGCCCTCCAGCACCTCCCCACGCCTGAACACCACTTGAGGCCTCCGGTGGTGTGTGCTGTGCTGTGTACGTCCGCTCGCTCACCGGTTCACCGCACAACGGTGCATTGCAACCAACTTCGTCACTCGACACTGTTCAACAGTTTCATCCCCGTTGCTGCGAGCTGCCACCGGCGAGCAGTGACCAGATGTAATCTTATATCTTATATGTTTCCCGGTCGGGGCCGGACGACGCCGCGCATGCGCGCTCCACCTCCCGCCCCTCTCGTCCTCGCACTCTATCGCGTCTATCCGCTCGCGCGCGTCGCGATCGCGATCGTGTGTCGCAGGCGGGCTTCAAATCTCGTCGCTCAAGAACGAAGCTCTCGGAAGCGCCGCACCACGGCCGTCGGGATTCGCGCCTTCCGGCTCTCCCGCCACCGCGAATGGCCCGCGCGGGCACCTGCACCCCCGTGGCCTCGTCGCGACCCCGGGGCCACCTACACCACCGAGCAACGCCGACGACGCGGTCACGGACGCCGATGCGGACACGGCGGACCACTGCGTGGCGCCCTCGGAGCCCCCGCCCCCACGCAAGAAGTCCCGCAAGAAGCCCGTGGTGGAGCTGTCGACCATATCGGACCCGGCCGAGTACCGGCGTCAGAAGAAGCTGCAGAAGAACCGGCGCACGGCCGCCGCGTCTCGTCAACGCAAGCGGCAGCACATGGAGGACATGTTCGAAAGGATGAAGCGCCTGGAGGGCCAGCTGGCCGACCTCTCGGGGCTCATAGCGGCCAAGGACAACACCATACGGCAGCTGCAGGCGGAGCTTGAGCAACGCGCCCGGGGGTCCATGTCCGGGTCCATGCCTATGCCCACCCGAAGACCCCCCTCAGCCGTAGACGCCTGCAGAATGCCGCAGGCGGAACGCACGGTCTTCTTCTCTGCTGCTCTGGCCATGTACGTGCTAGCGTGGAAGCAGTGCCGCAAACGCGACCTGGAGCAGTGCCTCCGGTGGCCCGTACTCCACGATGACCGCTTCACAGAGCCGAGAGAGCAGCTGCAGCGCCTCCTCCACGACCTGCCCGAGGACACCAGCGCCACCCACCTCGCCCACGTCAAGAGCCAGATGCAACGGCTGCCGCCCGAGGAAGCAAACACGATCTGGGGCAACGCACGACAGATCCTGCACATGTTGCAGCCCGTTAAAATGGAGGCCTGCGGGGTGAAACGGGAGCCGTGGACGGACGAGTCCAAGGACCCAATCGACCCGGGTGGCCGGTTGCCCACCCTCCCCGTTGACCCCTGGCTGCAGACCCACACAGGCTTGGCGCCATGGGACTGCTGACTGCCCCGCACGCCCAGCACCGGAAGTCCAGTGTGGACCAATTGTCCAGGACCAGCACGCTGCACTGGACTTGCCGGTGCCCACGCTGCTATGTAAGCAGGACAGGCCTGTGCAGTAGGAACTGTTGCGGGTACTCAGGTGTGAGTGTGTGTATCTTGGAGTTTGGGGGCGGCGGGGCAGTGCGATGTGAGCGTTATACCGGCCTGTGTTTTCTTGCGTGTGCAGGGTGCTGTTACATTTGCTGCTCGGACCTCTGTGCAATTACTTGGTTGTGTGTTTGGTGCTGACCGCTGTATATTTGGATTGTTATTTTTACTTGTATTTAATGTAACGCTTGGTACGAAGCTTGTGCCGGTCCTCCAGTGGTACCTGTGCTTTATTGTTACCGGCCGGTATGTCGTGCTCATGTGTGCGCCCTGTTGCTCCCGTTTGCTTGTGAGGGTTTTTGAAGTGCCTGCCCTGGTAAGGAGAACGTTTGAATCGGCAGTGTTCCAGGAGTACCTTTGGTTCAACAGTGTATGTCCTGTGCCTTGGTTTGCATTGCCGCCTCAATTCCCAGCCCCGATCCGTACCTCCTACTCTCACATCGATTCCTCGTCCGTGGGCTGTTCAGCAGTTTGATGGTGCACCGGCTGCTCTATCCGATATCTGAACATAGCGTGCGTGTTCCAGGCTCGCAGCCGGGTTCGAGGCTTGAGCTACACAGGAGTTTGAGTGTGCATTGTGGCAATAGCAGCCACCATGTACAGTGCCCTGCAAATCAGGCTGTTCGCAGTTCATGCTCTTGGCAGCCATCTGCGTCGGACATGAGTTTTTCACCATTGCAACCGTGGCCGGCCGCCACGGCAGCATCTGATATCCCATTCCATTTGCCATGTCCTGTTCAAATTGATTTGGGTGCCCGTACAGCTCGTGTGCGGCATTGTCAATGGTAGCGGTGATTCCATGGTGGAATCCATTCAACGGAGTTGTTGGGCCCCCCTGGCCACAAAGGCGGATGCCCAGCCCCAACTGCCAGGTCTTAGGGGCGATCACGTTAGGGCCTCCACAAACTGTTGCCCACAGCTTTTCTCATGGATAAAGGGTTCCTGATGGCACGTTGGGGTTATTGTTGAATGGGCAATAGGCTGTGATCACGTTTTCGTTGCAGGGTTTTTGTATGAGTGGTGCAAGGCACCCGTGGGTTCCAACCTGACCTGAGCAAGGCCTTGGTTTGCGACCACATGTCGAGGTTTCGAGTTGTGCGTATCTCAAGAGATAGTCCAGCTGCATGCAGCAAGTGTTTTGGTCATTTCCTGCCGGGCTCGGAGTTCGCAGCGAATCCAGCAGTTCCAGTTCGCGAAAGATTTTCCCGCATTACGACAGCCCGATTCCAGCCATTGGATTGGACGGATGGGTTGGTCAGTGAACGTTTTATATGCGCGTGCGCCGTGGCACCCCAGGGAACCGCGCATCAGCCATCGTTTCGGAACCTGTTTCGTGACGTGTCGGAATCGCACAGAGCCATGGCAGGTGTCGCAAGCACGCGTCGGCAGTGCGGCAAGCCCGCGCTTCTCGGGAAGGCAGTCAGCGTTCGGCCCAATCGATCCACCTCGCGCTCTGTCGTGGCACACTTCTTGAAGCCCAGGTGCGGCCGCCGATTGCCCGTGCCTCGCGGCCTGTTCTCCGCCCGGAAATAGCCGGATTCTATCGCGATAGGCCTGAAAAGACAAAAGTGAGAACCAGAATTTCGCCCATTTTCCGGCTCATCTCCAGGCGCACCACGAGTGAGTCAGTGCGTTCGATTTTGTGGATCGGCTACAGCCTCGTCAGCACGTTTCCACAACACGGTGGCGCTTAGCCTGTTGGTGTCCAGCCTGGACAGTCCAGGTCGGACGGGACGTCAGCCGCTGAAGCACCAATTGGGTATCCACCGTCCGAAGCACCGAATCGGGGACCGTGTCGAGAGTAGTAGGATAGCGAATCAAGCTTCCTGTCGAATGCGTCGAGTTCCGCGATGGGTACCAGAGCCAATGCAGCATGGGTGGCGCGTGGGCTGCAGCAGTCCCACGGCACCAGACGTGTACACCAGCAGTATCATTCACGTGGTTTCCTGCGTTCGAATTTCTTTTCGGCCAAAACCTTTGACCGCCAGGTTGACCAAGTTGGCCATACTTGATCGGGCAGTGGTTGGTAAACACACAAACATGCACGATCCATCTCAACTTGGCGCCTGTCGTCAACGTCAAGCTAAATCGTATTCTTGTCTTGCAAGGTCCCATAAACGGCAAAGAGCATTGTGTGTGCTCCTTACATCAATGCATGGATCAATGACTCCTTAAAGTCATCATGCCGTGCGAGTGAACGGAGGACACTGAGATATGTCGCTGCATTCATTGCTTCGGATTCATTGTTTCTGTTGGCCGTGCTGATGGTATCCATGCCCGTGCACGTGACTGTCTGATGGTATCCGTGCACGAGCGTGTAACACCTGCACACCTTGACAAGCACAGCCCTAGCCACATGGTACAGCCGATTATGTGCCACACGAGACACACAAGTTATTTCAGGCGTGCAATCAGGGTGGGAAATCAGGTCGCGGATTGGTCGTACAATTCACCCACATGCGCACGGTTTCCCCCGACTCTTTGAGCCAACATTCACGACAGTAGGAGCACGCATTGGCGCAGTTGTAGCACCTGGCGCTGCAGCGTCCAGACAGCACAACAGCCACACAGAACGGCTGGATTGCCAGCTGCTGAAGCCCACCATGCGTGCGTTGGTGCGCTGATGGCCTTACAGGTTGTCGTGACAATACTGAAACGTCACGCACTGCTGCTGCACGTGTGTTGGTAACAAGCCAGGAAATGCAACAATCGGGCAAGCCGAATAGCACGTTTCAGTGGCGAGCTATGATGGTAGCCAGGTTGGTTCCAACCTCCTCATGTGGGTGGTGCCACCTCTCGGGGCCAGGGTGCTGTGCTTGTTGGAAGCTCAAAACTCGAGCATGCGTGCAGTGAGCTCCCTCAGTACGTCACGGACGTTGTGCGCAAGCAGCCGTGCAAGCTCTTCATTGATGGCGAGTACCGGGACGCAGAGAGCGGCAAGACCTACGACAACATCTGCGCGTTCACGGAGGCGCCCATGGGCGCCGTCGCCGAGGGGGATGCCGCAGACATCGACGCCGCCGTCCAGTCCTCTCGGGCAGCTTTTGAGGGCGCTTGGTCGGAGGTCTCTCCGCGGGTGCGCGTCCTCGCCCATGCATGGTCTTCAGTAGCATGGTCTTCAAGCTGCGGGGGTTCCCACGTTGCGTCGAACTGTCGCTGAGGATTCCAATGCCACCTGCATACAAGGCCAAGTCCCTGTGAAACGACTGTGTGCAGACTACCGATTTGGTTGAAACACGACCGTGGGTACCAATGTGCTCCAG
>JAYMFU010066537.1:0-11497 GCA_036784835.1 Phaeophila floridearum
TCGGCGAAGACCAGGAATGCGTCGAATCCATGCGGCAGGCCTTCGAGCAGCGCCGCGATCTCGTCTACCGCATGCTGCAGTCGATCGACGGAATCGGTATCGTCAAACCGCAGGGCGCTTTCTATATTTTTCCGGACATCAGCGATATCTACGAGTGGCCGCGCTTCCAGAAACTATTGAAAGACGATGTGAACAAATCGCGCGTATTCTGCGCACATCTGCTCGACCATTACGACGTCGCGGCGGTGGCCGGTTTCGCCTTCGGTGACGATCGCGCGCTGCGCATTTCGTACGCCCTCGACGAAAGCAGTCTGCGCAAAGGTCTGGAGCGCCTGGGCAATATGGTCAACGACCTGCGCTGAATCCGGCGCGCAGCGGCCATGACCGCGCCCGTAAAGTGGTAACAGGATGCAGTTTGCAAATCTCAAATCTTTCCTGGAACAGGCGGGGCTCAACCCGGAACATACGAATACGCCGATTCGCGCGGAAGCTTCGAGTCGCAAGTACTTTCGCATCGACCTGGCAAACCCCGGCAACGGACCCGCGAGCGTCGTGCTCTGCGCCGGCCTGCCCGTTCCGTACAACGACGACGATCACTTCGTCGAACTGAGCGAATTCCTGCGCGAAGCGGGTCTGCCCGCGCCGCGGGTGTTGGCGATCGACCGCGAACAGGGCCGCATGCTCCTCACCGACGCCGGCGAAAGAGATCTTTCGGAACTTCTGCGCGACCCGGGCTCGGGGGCCCGGAAAGACCTCCTGATCCAGCGTGCGATCGATTTAATGATCGCCTTACAGAAGTTAACGCCGCCGGATCCGGTGGCGAAACGCAGCTTCGACGCCGAGAAGCTCAAGGCGGAAATGGAGTTTCTCTTCGCCGCGCTGAGAAAGGTCTGCGAAGATTTCAAGCTGCCGGATCCGGTGCCCTTCGAACTGCGAATGTTCGTGGACGAGCTGTGCAACTCCATCGCGAAAGTGGAACCGCGGGTTTTCGCGCATCGCGATTATCATTCGCGTAATATTATGCTTCGCCCGACCGGCGCAACGGACGACGCCGATCCCGAAGCCTACGAACTGACGCTGATCGATTTCCAGGACGCGCGTATGGGGCTGCCGTACTACGATCTGGCCAGTTTACTCTACGATCCCTACGCCCCGCTGACGCTCAAGGACCGCCAGATGGGATTCGCGTATTTTCGCGCGAGAAGCCCGTTACCGGATCTGCCGGGACCCGGTTTGTACTACGCGCAGGCGCTGCAGCGCGTGTTGAAAGCGCTCGGCACCTACGTACACCAGGTTCATGAAAAACGGCACAGCGTTTACGCGCCGTCGATTTCCGCGGCGCTAATACGCATCGAAGAGATCTGCCAGCTGGGACGCTTTCCGGATTCGGTCTTTCTATTCGCCCGCGCCGTCCAGCGGGACCTTTACCCGGCAATCACAGGGCGTCTCGAAGCGGGAGACCGGACGGCCCCCCGCTGAAAGCTTTTATACTGGCGGCCGGTTTCGGCAAGCGGATGGGTGAGCTGACCGCGGCACTTCCCAAGCCGCTACTGCCGTTGAACGGCCAGCCTCTGATTATCTACACGCTCTTTCAACTGCATCGCTGGGGCGTCAGCGAGGCGATGATCAACCTGCACTATCTCGGCGAGCAAATCGAAGCGACCCTGCGCGATTTCCCGCACTTTCCCCTGAATTATTCTTACGAAACCGAGCTGTTAGGAACCGCCGGCGGCCTGCGCCGCGGAATCGAACTGGGTTTTCTACGGCCGGAAGACTGGTGCCTGCTGGCGAACCCGGATGCGCTCCTGCATCCGAAACCCGGCGACGCGCCGACAGAGCCGCCCGCTGACGATCTGGACGGGTTGCTGTACCTGAAGCCGCTCGATCCCGAAGGCCAGGCGACTGGCTTCGCTTTTTCTGAAAACGACGCGACGAAAGACTTGATTCACATCAGCACGTCCGGGCAGTACTATTATATCGGTTACGGAATGGTGAGAGCGGCTTCGGTCGCCCATCTGGCCGACGGCGATGTTTTTGAACTCCGGCCGGTGTGGCGAACATCGGGAGAACGCGGCCGTCTAATGGGACGTCGTTTTCTGGGAGCGGTGTACGACGTGGGCACTCGCCAGGCGTATGAATCCTTTCAGAGCGCGGGTCCGCCTCCCGTGCCGCCCGAGCTGGAAACCGAATGGCGGGACTTCCTGCGCGGCTGGGCCGATGCTCCGGCGCCTTAACACCGCCGCATCTTCAGATGAAACACTTATCCCATTTAGTAATGATTGGCGTCTTCCTGCTGGCTCTGGCGTTCAACCCGGCGTGGTCCGAAGCAGCCAGCAATTCGTCCGTCAACGGGAATGCTCCCGCCGCAAAACAGAATCAGAAAGCCGGCGCGCCTATTCAAAAGCAGCCGAAGAAGCCGACTCCCGAAAAGAAAGCGGCGCCCGTAAACGGCGCGGCGAAACGCGCAGAGGCGGAAAAAAAGATACCCGTCTTTCAGCCGACGAAAGCCGAAATCGAGGCCGCGGAAAAACGCATCGCGCTCAAACAAACCACGGCTGAGCTCGTCGTGGCGTACAAATACCAGCTTCGTTCCAGCGTCCCGTTTCTGATGCGCAAACTCAAGAAGCTCGCTCCGGATTCCGCGGAGCTCCTGTACTTCGAAGCCTTGCAGTTTTACGAAAAAGGCGAACGCGGGCGGGCCCTGGCGAAAGTCAAAGAGACGAACGAAATCGCGCCGCATTTTTCGCGAGCGTGGAATTTGCGCGGCATCATCCTGAGCGAAGCGGACCGGGTGGCCGAAGCGCGAACAGCTTTTGAACAGGCCGTTTTGCACAATCCGTACAATCCAAACTACGTGTACAATCTCGCTTCGGCGCTCTACCGCCTGGGGGAAATCGACGCCGCCGAAAATCACACGCGTCGATCGCTGCGTCTCAAAGCGAATCTGTCCGAGAGCTATTATCTCCAGGCTCGCATCCACCGCGACCGACGCAAATACCCGGCGGCGTTGAAAGCCTTCGCCCTGGCCCAGGAATACGGTCAGAAATCTCAGAGCTTTTTTCTCGATTATCTGCTGGCGGCCGAAGCGGCCGGCGACGATAGCGCCGTTCCGGAGCTCGCGGCTCGTCTGGCCGGCGTTCGCGACCCGCACACTCTGCGCGAGCTGGCGCGGGTCCATGCGAGCTTCGGTGAATACAAAAAATCCGTCGCGTACTACGCGCGGCTCCTGCGTTCATCCGAGGCGAAGAGCGCGGACCGCCGGCAGTACGTGCACGCTCTGCACAAATCGAAAAATAAATCCATTAAACTGGCGATCGGGCGCATCCCGAAAATCGAAGCGAAAGAACGCGAGGCGCTGTTGAAATATATGCGCGAACTGGAAGACGCCGACCGCGCGAAACCCGGTACCCGCGATCCGATGCTGGGGCCGATCAAATAAAGAACCGCGACGCAATCACCTCTAGCTTCATCGAAGTCTAGCGCAGTGAGATCGTGCCCGTACCGTCGGGATAGACGCGCATTTTTTTCGCCGTGCTTTTTGAAAGATCGCGAACCAGGACGTAGTATTCGTTCCAGAAATTTCGGGCTTCCTCCGCGCCGAGTTTTCGCAGCCGATGGTCGCCGGCGTCGCGGTAGCGTCCGACGATGGGCACAATGCGAACGCGTTCAATGTCTTTTTTTTGCGGGTCGATTTCGAGCTGAAGCAGGATATTCTCCGTCTGGTCTTCGTTAATGCTTCCGAAAAGAAAATTACCGAGCGAATAGCAGATCACGCGACCCCGGTAAATTTCTACGCCCTGGGGTACGTGCGGATGATGGCCGATCACCGCCGTGGCCCCGGCGTCGATCAAAGACCGCGCCAGCGCGATCTGCCGGCGATCGGGACGGGCGTAGTACTCGTTGCCCCAATGCAGACTGACGATCAGCTGATCCGCCCCGCGCCGCGCCGCGCGGACCCGCTGGCGAATGCGAACGTCCCGCATGGCGGCGACGCCCGGCCGGGAAGCTGTACTGAACGTGGCCGCCTCGCCGATACCGGAAAACGACAGAACCGCGAAGCGCACCCCGCCACGGGTAAAACGAAACGGGCCTGGGGCAGCCGTACTGTTCGCTCCAGAGCCCACCGAGGCGATGCCCGCGCGACGCAGCGCCCGCAGGGTGGAGTCCAGGCCTTCGCGACCCATGTCCATGCTGTGGTTGTTGCCCATCAGCGCCAGATCCAGTTTCAGGTTTTGCAGTACCCGCACATTTTCCGGAGGCGTATTAAAGATATAGGATTTGCGCACGAAGGGACGCCCGCGATCGGAAATGCTGGTTTCCAGATTGAGTACGCGAAAGTCCGCGGCGTGAAAGACGTCCACCAGTTCGGCCACGGGGGCCATGCGGCCGGCCGATCGCTGCAGGGTCTCGACGCCCCACTGAAAATGAGTATCCCCGGCGAAGAGCACGCGCACCGGCTCGGTTCGCGGGGGCGTTTTCGTTTTCGGATCGGCCGGAGACTGCGGCGTAGCGTGGGTAAAAGCCGGCTGGTAGCGGGCGACCGTATCAGCGGGATACTGGTTCTGTTCCCCGTTACGGGAGGCGGAGCTTGAACACGCCGCCAACATGCCGCCAAGCAGAGCCAGCGACAGGCCACGTAGAAGGCGACGCCGCGGCCGCGGAAAAATCAGGCTTGCCACCCCGGCAAAAAACGCAATACAAAGAGCTCCCGAATCGCTGGAATGTTCCTGAAAGCCGCCCCGGGTCTTTTCAAAAACAGGCGCGGGACCGTCGGGAGCGATCGAACAATGACTCATACTATGCAAGAGAATCCGCACCACATCCAGGAGAACTCGCTTCCGGCTCGCTGTCCAGCCAAAGGTGCGGCCGGCGCACGAGTAAAACAAGCTCTGTTTGCAGGCGCGCTGCTGCTGAGCGTCCTCGCACTGCCGGCGTGCTTCAACGACGTATACGTTTCTCTGTCCCCGGTCTTCCCCGGACAGGGCGGCGGCGATCTGGAAGAGGTGCAGCTGGAACCGACCGCCGACGCGGATGCGGGCACCTGTCTGTATTCGCCCTCCGCCTCCGGTCCCAAGCTGCTGATGATCCCGATCGACGGCGTGATCGGCGAAGGCGGATTTCTCGCGGGCGGTTATACGAATCCCGGTTATATCAAGCAGGTGCTGGATCGCGCGGAGCAGGATCCAGAAATCAAAGGCATTCTACTGCGCATAAACTCGCCCGGCGGAACGGTCAGCGCGTCGGATTTAATCTACCGCATGATTTCAGAATACTCCAGCGCGAACAATCTTCCGGTCTACGCGCACATCGCGGACATCGGCGCTTCGGGCGGATACTACGTGGCAATGGCGGCGAAAGAAGTCAATATGCGCCCGATGGGTATCGTCGGCAGCATCGGCGTGATCATTCGCGGCTTCGGCGTATCCGGCCTGATGGAAAAACTCGGCATCGAATACCGCAGCATCGCTTCGGGCAAAATGAAGGACAGCCTTTCTCCCTTCAAAGAGATGAACGAAGAAGAACGCGCCTACTTCATGAAGCAGATCGATCGATCGTACGCGAATTTCTTAAATATCATTCTCGAGAGTCGTTCCAAACAACTCACTCGCAAATCTTTAGAAGCGGTAGCCGACGGTCGGGTCTTCGACGCGGAGACCGCGTTGAAAAACAAGCTCATCGACTCGACCGCCTACCTCGAAGAATATCTCGAAAAGATCGCGGGCGAAAACAGCTGGCGCGAACCCCGTCTGGTCGTTTATCTACCGGAAGGCGCCGCGGGTTCGAACCCCAACCTGTACAGCGTCGGGGGAGCCGCGCCGCTTTCACCGACCCAGAAATTGATGCTGCTTGCGCAGCTTTCCGGTCATCGCCTGTTCTATTTATGGGAGGCGGGTATCTGATGGCGGAATCCGGCAGAACGCCGGCGACCGATGCGGAAGAAATCGAGCGGCTGAGTGTTTTTAAGACGGGCTATAATGAGCTCATCGATCGACAGAACTCCCTCGTGCAAACGGCGCAGCAACTGCTGTCCTCTTCGATACTCTCGGGAGACGACCGCAGCAAGCTCGCGGACAAACGGCAGGGCATCGACCAGGCGCTGAAAGAACTGCAAAAACACGGCCGCGAATTGACGACCGACCTGAATCCCGGCAACCTTGAGAAAACCGCCACCCGGGAATTTCATAATCTGTTTTCCGGCGATGTTACGGACCACAGACTTTCGTACGTCCGATTTCTGCATACCCACGCATTGCTCAAAAGCTACTATCTGCAGGCGACCCGTGCCTGGCAGTTTTTAACGGACGCTTTCAGAGAAGCCGGCATCAGCGAGAACTCCGAGATTCGCAGGCAGCTGTTTTCGACCTGCGTGCGTCCCGCTTCCGAAACGAACGACAGCCTGCGAATCTTCGTGGATCGCATGGCGCGTTTGTTGAATGTGCAGCCCTCCGGCGCGGGCGTATACAGCCCGGAGATCAACTATCTGCTTTCCACGGTCTTCACCGAGAATTTGAGCGATTGGCTGCGGGGAATCTTCGCACAGGTCGACGCGAACGGCCGCATCGATCCGGCGCAGCTGGGCGCGGCGAAGCTGCCGGAAACCCGGGCGAGTCGCGGGCCAACGGCGCCCGCGAATGAAAAGCGTCCGCTGGAAAACTGGCGCCTGGACGCCGGCGGAAACGCGGCCTTTAATCAAACTCCGCACTATTATTTCCAATACGATCCCCGTGTTCTGGATCAGGAACGCGAAAAATTCGCCGACGTAATCTACGCCGATACCCACATGGGGGCGGACCAGGAATTCATCAAAAGCGATTTCATCTTAAACGTTTCGCGTAAAGCGACGCCGGGCGCCGCCGGCAACGTCGAAGAACAGTACGTCGAATTCTTGCACACTTTTTTCAATCTGGTCATCGACATCTCCATGCTGAACGTCGACGTTCCGCCTAAAGATCGTAATATCTTCGTGTATCATCTCGGGCCGCAATCGTTCTATAATCTCACGATCAAATTCCTGCAGGAAGTCAACACCGGCGCCCTGCATCGCCGCGCCGCGGGTAAACGGGTCATTACCAAATTCCTGCCCGGCGAATTGATCAAGAAAACGATTATCGAATGGTGGCGCGAAGAAATTCTTCCGGCGGTCGACGATCTAAAGGACGACCCGGGCTTTTTGAAGCGTATTACAAACGCCGTGCGACAAATGCACGCGCAGCTTTCGCAGAAAGCCATGCAGGAGTACGCGAAGTTGCCCGACGCTGTGAAACAAAGCAAGAGTCGTCAGGATATCTTTCGCGAGAATATGTCGAACTGGATGGGCGCTACGAATATCATTATCTTTCGGCGATTTTTGAAGCCGAAACAGTGAGCTCGTTCGCCGATCGCGCGCCAGATTGCGCCGCGCGCTCAGCGCCCGCATTACCGCGCCTGTTCAAAGATGCGAAATTTTCGCAGGCAGAGCGGCCCCTGCCCCGCGATCGCGTACGGATGCGCAGCGATTCGTTGCAAACGCACTCCCAGATCTTCCGCGCGCTTTTGCAAGAGCGGATCCCGCAGCTGATCCGCGCAGCCCGGCGTCAGGTACAGTAGATAGTCGAAATCGTCCCAGCTTTCATGACGATAGCGCGAGTCGTTGCGTACTGTTCCGCGTTCGAGAGTTCGCATGCGCAGCAGCAAATCGAATTCCGAAGCGAGATAGCGGGCATGCGGAGGCGTCGCCAGGTCGTGAAAAGTATTCACCAGCACATAACGCCGATCCGGATCCACCCGCAGCACCAGCCAGCGCACCGGTTCGTACGCGGCGCGCTCGGGGCCGGTAAAACACATAGGCCGCGAATCCAGATAGGCCCGGGCTTCCGGCGCCGCCAGCAGGCCTCCCTCCGGACGAACGAGCAGGGGCGCCGCAATCGCCACCGGAACGATGAGCGCTACGAAGATCCCCGCGCGCCGCAGCCAGTACAGCGCGCCGCCGCTCTGGCCGCTGCTTTCCGGAATCAGACGCGGCAGGCGCATGGTCCAGGCCCCGATAAAAACGAGTATCCCCGGGATCAGATGAAAGATATGGCGCAGCTGTTTGTTGCCGGTCAGAATTTCCAGAATCGCGAATTGCAGCACGACGATCAGCGTTACCGCGATCATGGGTCGGCCCAACAGATCGCTGAGACTTCCGCTCGCATCTGACGCCGCAAGCGAACGCGTATCCACTGATACGACGGCGGAACTGCCGCGTGTTTCTTTCGCGTCGCGGCGGGCTTCGGAAACCGTATCCTGGCGGCCCGCGAGAAAGCTCGCGACCAGGTTTCGGATAAAGACGATCGCCAGGGCGGCGAAGGCGAATGCCAAAAGCACGATAAATGGAAAGGAATCGTCGAATACGTCTGTCGCGATACTTGAAAAAAAACTGCGGCTCGCGTCCTGGACGTGTTGCTGGGTGCCCAGAATGCTCGAAACCCGATCCGGATGTACGAGCATCCAGATCGCCGCGGGAAAGATCACCGCCAGATAGACGTGCCGCGTTACGCCGTCCAGCAAACGCCGCAAGGCGTTGCGATACTGATACAGATAGATCTGCAAATCGATAAAGAAGATCAAAACGAGCGCGTACAGCGCGTACTTCACGGTCTTGGCGCTCGTTTGCGCTTTCGTCGCCAGCGCGACGACGAAGACAGCCAGCGCCAGAAGCTTCAGGCCGTTCAGCAGATAGTGATACCAGCGACGGCCGCCGTAGTGCCGCGCGAAACACAGCGAAAGCAAATCGACGAGCTGTCCGGGATTGCGCGCGACTTCAAGCGCGACCACGGCCAGTACCAGCATTACGCCGTACGGATATTTCGTATGAAAGAGACCCTGACTGAAAATCAAAAGACCCCAGACGAAGCGCCGTTTGCCCGGCAGGTCTCGTCGTTCGCGAATGATAATCGAAGCCTCACGGTACTCGTGGCGCTCATACACTTTGTGCAGAAAGAATAACGTCCAGAGCGTAAAAAACATGCCCTGGCTTTCGAGCATAGCGGAGACGCCGAAGACCGGCAGATGCTGACTCTGGATCACGAGTACCGACGCGAAAAAGAAGATCACGGCCGCTCGCAGCCAGTCCCGGGTCAGCTCGAAGGCGATCAAGAGCATCGATGGAAAGACGAGCACATAAAAGACGAAGCTGATCGAAACGTCGATCAGCGTATTCGGCCCGATCGGGCTCAGGGCGAAGGTGATGAGCGCCAGCAAGCCGCGCAACGGCGGCCAGGTGGGCGCGTCGAGAAACGGTAGAATCGCGCGAACGAAATGTCCGTCGCGAAAATCCTGATACTGGTCGAGTACCACCTGCATCCGCAGATTCGCGTCCCAGGAAAGCACGTCGGTATTCGGACAGACTTCTACGAGATGCGCCCAGCTCTGTTCGAGAGCGAGACGGATCAGCCAGCCGGTCGCGGCGACCAACAGAAGTACGGGCAGGATTTTGTAGCGCATCAAAAAAGCCGGTGTATGAACCACTCTCCGTTTTCCTGAATGAAAACGGGATTGTTCAGATAATAGCTTTTGGAGGGAGCGTCCTCAAGCCGCAACCGTAATTCACATTGTTTGCCGTCGGCCTGGAGATAAACATCCGCGGTCAGCACGCGGGTCAGACGCAGAATATCGCGCACGGCCAGCTGGCCTGGATCTTCGGTGCGCGAACGCAGCGCTTCGGTATTGATATAATAGGTCTGCAAATAACCGGTCGGATTCCGGAGATCTTTTTCGACCCAGTCCCGACTGCGATGCGCCTTGAGATCGACATACAGCCCGCGTTCGGGGCTTACGTAGCGCTCCAGACCGCGAATATCGCCCGCGTCCAGCATAACAAGCAATGCGCGCATCAGTTTCAATACGCGATGCGCCTCGATGGTTTGCTCGGGAGCGGCCCGCTGCGAATCTTCGCCGACGTAAATCGTGCCGGCCTGCACCTCGGGCATGCCGTCGTACGAACGCAATTCAATCGCCGGCTCGCCGCCGCGGGAAGCCACAGAATCGGACCCGGAATCCGGCTGGTCTTCGCAGGCGGAAAAGGCCAGCCCGCAAACCAACAAAATACATGGAAATAATACCGCGATGCGCATTCGTGCGAGACTCCCGATCACAGCACCTTCTGGAGAATTTCGCCGAACGAAGTTTCGTTCACCACCGTGATCTTTTTGAGATTTTGCAGGGCCTGTTCGGCGCCGCCGGTCAATCGCGCGCCGGCCACCACGAAACCCTGATTTACCTTTAGTTCGTTCATATAGCTCTGTTGTTCGCGTAAAAAGATATCCGAGATGGGCTGGTTGCTCCACTGGCGGATTCGAAACAGAGCCTTGATCTTTTTGTCCGCCAGACTGGTGGCGATATAGTCTTTGCCGTCTTTATCCCGATAGTCCAGTTCGCTCTGAATCTTAAATCCCAGAAGCGCGATAATGCTCTGGGAAACGGATTTCAGAGATTCACCTTTCAGGTTATTAAAACGTTCGATCAGCGCGTCTGGATCGATCGCCTCGGATTTGTCTTCTTTCTGGCGGGGCGCGCCTTCGGTCGTAAAGTACGCCAGCACGTCGAATTCCTGGCTTTGCTTGAGTCCCGAGAGTCGAAAGATCGCGTCGTCGGCGAAACGTTTGCGCGCCCAATCCTGTAGATGCGTTACGAAGTCGAAACCCCGCGGACTCACCTGGTCCACCTGGGCGACCTGCTCTTCGAGGTCCATGCGAAAATCGGAAATCTTCATGACCATCTCGTCGGTGGGATTGCGAATTTCCAATTCGAGCAGATGCTCGTTCGCTTTCTCCAGATCTCCCGTCAGCATCGCCATATACGCGACGGCCAGGCGAGCGTCGTACTCTTCGGCGTCCCATTCTTCTTTCGCGGCGGCCTGCATGCAGCGCTCCGCGTAGTTCAGCGAATTCGCATAGTCGCGGGTCATATAAAAAACGGCCGTCGCCAGCCGGTTGGCGATAAAGCTCACATAGGGATCGTTCGCGTTTTCCAGCAGGGTTTCGAGCAAAGTCGCCGCTTCGTCCGCCTCGCCGTTTTTATAATACTGCAGCGCCGTCAGAAATTGCGCGGTCTGATTCTTCGGCGCCTGATCGAGCCCGGAACGCAGCTCTTCGAGCGCGTCTTCTTTTTCTTTGAGCATGCTCAGCCCCACGCCGCGCGCGATGTGGTATTCGCTGACGGTCGGCGCGTTGGCCACGAGACGTTTGAAGTACTTCTCGGCCAGATCGAATTCCCCCTGCCCGATCGCCAGAAAGGCGATGTGCGCGAGGGCCGCTTCGTTGTTCGGGTCATACTGGAGCAAATCCAGATAGTTTTCGAAGGCGTCGCCGAGGCGATCCGCTTCATAGTGGATCTGGGCGATCCGCAGAATCACTTCAGTGGGTTTGATCTCCCCGGCGAAGCGCCCGATGCGTTTGATCTCTTTGAGGTGTTCGATCTCCTGCTCTTCGTTGCCTTCGAGCGCGTAAATGCGGGACATATAGTACTGCCCACGGGG
>JAYMFU010066648.1:0-11496 GCA_036784835.1 Phaeophila floridearum
CGGGCACCGGTACCCTCGCCGCCCTCCACCTGTCGCTCCCAGCGCTCCCATCCTGTCTCGAAGGCAGAGTCTAGTGTGTCGTCTGGGCCATGGGCAGGCACTGGAAGGTCCACTTGGACAGCCCTGTCCACCGTGTCGCGCTGTGGAAGACGTGTGTGCCCAGTGGCACCAGGCCCTGCTTGTGGGAGCGCGGAGGCAAGCGTGTCCATGGGCAAGGCCCTGGAGCTTGTGCCCGGAGGCTCCGCCTGCCGTGCGGCGCTTGCTACTGGAGGAGCCGCCTCGAAGGAGGCGGCATGGTGGGTGGGGACCAGGGAGTCCAGAGAGAGTTCAGCAGGGGTTGCCGCACTGGACTGGAGCTCTGCATGTGCGCACGCATGGGCAGGAATCCAACAGAAGTCAGTCGGGAATACACCCAAAACCATACAGATGTACAGTTTTGTAGACAGACAGAGCAGGCACAAACATAATCACATATAATTGCACATAATCACGCATACTCACACATCATCACGAGAACTCTCTCCCCCGTTACCATCCACCAAGAGCAGCTGCAGCTCAACAAGCAGTACAAATGCATGAAACACATGCATGCACTACTGCGCAAATGGACGAGCAGTCCGGAGTGTTTTACCTGGCGGTCGACCACCGGGGGGTGTGCGGCTGCTGGGTGGGACTACCCAGGGATGACTCCCCAGGGGCCCTGTAGCCTCGTGGGAGCCACTGCCTGGGCTGAACACCGGGTTGGACCGCTCCGTGGTCGCCGAGCGCGCGTCCTGGGCAGGCCTTGATGTCAGCGGCAGGGAGCCGAGCACACCCTCCTCCACCGACACGGGGTGCAGGCCAGCTGGCTGCAGCGGAGACTCAACAGATCCAACGCTGCTGGAGGCGTGCGTGAGGTCCAATTCCTGCGGGAGGGCACCACCTCTCTCTGGCGCATGGAGCAGCAGCGGCGTTGTGCTCTGTGATGCTATGCATTTGCGCCATTCAGGGCCCACACCGTAGAGGGGCAGGGCGTGGGAAGGGCTGTGTGCCGGACCGATTCACAGCAATGCCATTCGCTCTTGCACGAGCAGCAGCGCCCACGACACGGCAGCCCTCACACCTGTGCCTGCGAAGTGACACAGACCAGCAGCGTTCCCGGCGATCAGCTTGCAGCATGACAAAGCTGCACACAGCCGGGCATGCATTGTTACGCTGATATGTGGCTACAGGTGCAACTATCGTGCTGTGACTGGACCTGGACTAGCGCAATAGAGGAGACAATGCAATGAGGCCCAGAAAGCAAAGAGCATAGGTGGAACAACCCTGCAGAGCGCACCGATGTAGTGATTCCTCAACCTGTTATTTTTCATCACGTGTAGGCTGGGAGCCGGCCCGCCCATCCAATGCTACTACGCTGGCAGCATGTCAAACAGCACATATGCTGTGCTACATCGCAAGCGGCTAACAGCCAAGAACCTGGGGAATGCACCTGTGAAACGCAAGGATGGCATGCACGTGCCAGCAATTCAGTACCAGCCTCCGGTTGGTTCAGCGTCGCACTTGTGAACGTGTGGAGACTTGCAACGGTTCCATCGCCACTGCGCTCGCCGTGCTCTGCCACGCAGGCAGCTGGTTCTCTATACCTCGGTTCTGGTCCTCCCATTCATCGCCATCCGTCTCTGCGTCATCCACGCCGTCTACCAGTCCCGGAGCCAGGCGCAGCCCGGGGCGCTGCTCCGCAGGCCGCAGCTGCGTGGCTACAGACTCCTCGTCAGGCAGCACAGCAGGGTCCTCCAGGAACTCCTCCAGTGCGGGGGGCCCTGTCTCCACATGTGCTGCTGGTGCTTGTGCTGCTTCGCCCGCTTCCGGCTGTATGGCGGGCCGTGTGGCAGCGAAGCCTTGCGAGGGCAGCGGGGGCACGGGGGGCGCTGGCGGGGCCTGGGGGTCGTGCACAACGCATGCGTGCTCCTGGTCGTAGAAGCTGCCCACGCTGCAAACCTCCAGCTGGCCGCCGGACATGAGGAAGAGTGCAAGTGGGGTGTCCTGTATGTTTTGAAGGCTTTCAGAGTGTTTTCGGCCAACAAGGCGATACAAGCGTAAGGCAGCATGTGCACTCACCCCATGCTGCGAACAGGGATCAAGCTCAGGCTCGCTTGCTCGCAACGTGCAAGAGCTCTCCTCTCACCTACCAACAGGCGCACACTCTCGCACACAGCCACACCGGTACAGAGACACAAACACAGATAAACACATGTGTATGCGGACATGGAGCGCAGGCTTGCATCTAAAAATACTTCAATCATACACAGATCAATCAACTCATCTCACAGTGTGCGTGCCTGTTTACACACCACAGAGGCCCACTCCAGCTGCAACCGTGCCCACCCCCCTCCTTTGTCCTTCGGCGTTCAGGTTTTGCGATGGACATACAAAGGGTTCTATTGACAGAACACCTGCGGACGCACTGTGTCGTCCACACACCAGCAGTAGCCGCTGTGCTGACACCCACCCGGCTCACAACATGCCAAGCCACACCTCATCCCTGTGTACGCACTTTTAGTCCCAACAGCAGCGCAAAGTCATCCTCCCTTCTACACCAAAGCCACATCCCGCCAAAAAGCATGTCCCCCAACACCGAACACAAACGCCACTAAAACACAGAATCAATGTGCCAGACCTGCTAAGGTGCCCAAAACCAAATTCCTCCCAACCGCATCAACCTGCCTCCCAACAACCAGCACATGTGCCACTAATACATGACACCGACATGTGCAAACTACTGTGGCACCAACACCTGCGGCACGCATGCAGCGTGCCGAGCGCACCTCAGCGGCTGGCAAGCTGTCGCTTTGGGGGTGGAACACGGGAGTGGCTCCGCGGAATGTCGTGACCGCGGTGGCCCCCACCACAAAGTTGGGATAATCCTTTGTGCCATCTGGGCTTTGGGCGTTGGGCAAGTCCATCGTCAGTGCCCCAAGCGGGTTTGAAATCTCGTCCCACGTGCCCGGCTCCTCGCGCTCCTCGTCTCCCCGGTAGCTGAGGTGCAGCAGGTGCAGGTTGTCGAGCAGGCTGCTGCTGAACACCACAACAGGGAAGGCGGCGGGGAAGACGGCCGCATGCATGTACGGGCCTGAGTGCGGGGTGCGCGCGCAGAACGTTGTGCCGTCACGCGGCCGTTGCATCTGCTTCTTCTCACACGTGTGGAAGCGCTGCGGCGGCAGCATGTCCAGCTCCACTGATGTGGGATTGTCAGCGCTGTTGAGGTCCAGTAGCAAGAAGAAGTCTTCCTCCAGTGCCCACGTGTCTGGGGTGGCGGCAGCGGCGGCGGTGACGTGGACGAGGAGACTGCGGACCCCGCAAAAGGCAATCGAGTCAATCCAGGGCGTGCATGAGTCGTCTGCCCACGGCAAGTCATAGCTCAGCAGCGGCTTCAGGTTGCGGTTTGCTTCGATCCGGGCGACGGTGAGGTTGCCGCCCGAGCTGTATGCCACGAGGCCGTTGCGGGTGGCGACGCTGGTGACTGCCGCACTGAGCAGGTGTGGCGTGGACGAGGAGCCCTGCTCGAAATCCAGGAGCTGGAGGTTAAGAGCGGTGTCAAGCACGAGGATAGAGGTGGGGTGCTCAGGCCATGCCAGGCTGCGGAAGCCACTGAAGGTATGTTGGCAGACAAGCACGGGCGCAGCGCGCCAGAGGGATTGTGCGCTGATGATGACGACTTCACCGGCAGCACACCCAATGGCGGCATAGGTGCCAGCCGGGCTCCAGGAGACGGCGACGCAAGGGCTGGGCATCGGGATTTGCAGAGGGTCCAGCGTGAGCAACTGAGTGGGTGGATTGGCGGGAGTAGGGCTTCGGATTGCAGTTTCGAGCACTGCCTGCACGCTCTGAAATACTAGAACACGGGGTGAGGCGTCCGGGTTGTGGCCCACAAGGAGCATGCCAGAGGTGGGGCATGCGGCAAGGAGGCTGGAATTCGGGGCCAGCTCCTCCTGGCTCAGGCGCACGCCGCACAGGCGAACCAGGAATCCGGCGTTCGTGTCTAGGCATGTTTCTAGTTCAGTGACCACCTCCAACATGGATTCCGCTCAAGCTGTCGTGCCGGGTGTGTGGACAGCGAGCGACATCAAGTCCGGCGCTTCGCAGCTCGAATCTCGTGCTCAGGAAGTCCGCGAGCAAACCCCGCACACCTATGTGGCGGCTAATTACTTGTTCGATTAGCAGCTCAGCGTGCGCGTTGTGCAAGCAATGGCGCGCCATGGCGGTCCGGTTGTGGAGCCCTGCTCAGGCCTGCAGTTTTATATTACCGGGGAAATGTTTTGGCGCGCTGAAGCTAGGTAGAGGATACACCCGGGGTGACGGGGCCCCGTCATACGTCTGAAAACGTTTTCTCGTGACATAGGACAACGCACAGGTATACCGCGGTAGCACTTGCGTGTGCACAAGTCCTCTGCGGTTCATATTGGCATCAACAAAGTTGTTGAGTTCTCACCCTGGACATGTTCTACAGTGCCAGTGGCTTACAAGGCTGCCTGCAGCACCTACAATTTCCATTCACTGCGTGCTCTGTCCACGTGTAGCACAGCCGTGCGTAGTACACATGGCTGCATATGGTACAGTGTGAGGGGGCTGTGGCAACAACTTCAGCTCTCGTCACATTCACCTGTGACGCTGACTGCCACAGGCAGTCTCTCTGCGCGGCCCTGCCAGGGAAAATGCGTTGTGTCCGACCAACCACTTGTTATACACAAGTTGTAACGTGCACCGCGCACCCCAGTTGCGGAAAGAAGACAGGTGTGTCCGGCCAGTTTCCAATTTTTCCCCTTGGAACGCCTGATGAACATGAGCTGCTTAATGCTTTAAAGCGTGACTTACTGCTTGCTTAACAGTGGCGAGCATAACGCTTATCAGGCCTACATGCTGCAGCTTGAGGGGAAGGATGCCAAGCCGGTATTGCCTGGGCGACCTCGTCACCCTCCGCCGACAAGTGTTTCTAAGATTGTAACCAGGTGTCCGTTTGGATGCTGTCATGTTGTTGAGGTTGCCTCTTGCTGGCTTTCCCTGTTGCACTGTATGGACATCATGCATCTAGGAGTTGCGTCCGTGTGCACGTAAACACTGGTTTAGTCACGACCATGACTGGTGGGGCTGATACATGTGGCTGACTTGTTGGTGCATGAGGGACCCGTGCAGGGCCCTAATTTTTTCAGATACTGTTACCAGCAGCTTGCTCACTGCTTGTGTGGGGGTCCACAGTCAAGAACTTGTCTGAAAGTTGCACCATGCTGAGTGTTATTGGTGCTTGGGTTTTTTGCTCGAGGGCCTTGGAGCTGGCCTGCGTGATGGTGCTGCGCTTCAGCGCTCTCTGCAGCGGGCCGGTTGTTTATCCTTGTCGGTCTTCCTATGTTTTGATTGCTGCCTTCGGGTCGTTGTGCTGCTTGGCACATGCTCCTGCTTCCACAGCCTGCACCGCCAACGAACATGAATCCAAGACCATGCGCTTGGCGTATGCAAACAATAAGAAAACGTCAGATTGGGCTAGAAAACGCTTGAAGTTCCGACGATAGCCAGAGTTATACATAGAGCGCTTGCTGCAACGCTGACCGTTGCGCTCTCGGCTGGGTGCAACGCGTTGCGCGCAAGTGCGTGACGATTCAAATTCGACAGCCGGCTGGCGAGGCAGCAACAAGGGTTGACGATTCACAACTAGAGTACTGACGTATGCGCCGCCAAGTGCACCAATTTTTTTCATTACGAATGAGTAACTACGAGCGATGAGCGCTGGCAAACAGCGAGATGGCCAGGTGCGACTCGGCGCTGCTGGGGCTGTGCAACGTAGCCGCTGGCGATTGGTGCAGTTGCCGTTGCTGCGTTCGGGCAATACGTCCGCGAGCGCAGGCGGGGGGTTCTGTCGCAGGTGCGCGGTCTGACCTACTTCATGCCTCCATCCTCCCAACACGGCCATTTGTGAGCCGAACGACCGCAGCAGCCGACTGACCATGTCGCTGGAGAGCAATGCCAGGGTAATCAGGCGGGGTCCTCGCGTACCTGAAGGAAGTGAGAAAGAGGGGTACCGGCAGGAAGAAAGCAGAGGCGTATCTGACAGAAGAAGCAACAAGCGCACCGGCGGGTGAGAGGTGCACCTGCGGGTGAGAGGAAAACCTGGAGGAAAAGGGCAGAGGCGCACCTGAAAGAAGACAGAAGAGGCGCACCTGCGGGTGAGAGGAACACCCGGAGGAAAAGGGCAGCGGCGCACCTAAAAGGAGACAGAAGAGGCGCACCTGCGGGTGAGAGGTACACCCGGAGGAACAGGGCAGAGGCGCACCTGCGCGTGAGCCGCGAAACGCACGTCAGCGAACGATGCTTGCGTAAAGCGAGCACCCCGGCCGGTGGAAGCCGTGCACGTAAGATGGAGCGTAGTGGCGCCTGGTGAGGATCGGTGAGCCGTCACCGTGGCCTCGGGCCGGCTGCCAGCGCAACCATCGCGCGACGAGCTGAATCTTGCAAAGAAGCGAATGTTGGCAAGGTCGCACCGAAGCGAGTTGGCCTGTGCTGAACAGCAGGCACGTTGGCGATCAGAGCGCGGTACAGGAGCCAGCCCGTCGGTTCATTTCTCCGCAGCGGGTCGACCCTACGCTCCCCTGGGTCATGCTCACGCTCCGGACCCGAATTGCCGGCAGACGAGCTTGCCCGCAGACGACGGCTGGCCACGGGTGTCAAGCAGAACGGTTGCGCACGGGGAGCCACAAGACGCACGCGGACGACTCAGGCAGACAGGAACCCCTGTAGGGCCGTGCCCTGGACGCAAGGCCATGGAGTGCTCTCGATGCAGGGGTACAGCAGCGGTACGTATGCACTTCAGAGTGCAAGTCACTGAACGCACCCGTCACTCCCGGTCGGCCTCGCCAGAGCGTCCACGACGCCCGTCTCGTCGCGCTCACATGTCTTTGTGAACACGTCTTCACTGCCTGCTGCGTTGGGACCATCACATCACGCAGGATACATCCATCAGGCTTGCCGGTCGTATCTGTTGGTGGCTGCATGACACGAGGCACGAATGTGTCCCGACCAGTCGACATGCCGCGACAGCTGGCGACAGGCGTGCACCGTCGTCGGACAACGCGTTGCCACACGCAACGAGCCATGCGAGTCATCCACGGGAACCATCCGCGGGCGAGAGCGTCCAGAACTTCTGCTGTATGTCTCCTAGGTGTTTCAGGCACCTCCAGGTACGGCATGCGGTTTCAGGCGTACCTGGGCAGCGTGAAGGCAGCCCAGTCAGAGCTTGTGGGTGCCTACGGGCGTCCCTGAATCCTTCAAAGCGATTGAGTTGGTATTTTCACCGTACCATCACCAATTTTTCTAACGGAGGTTTACTGAAGAGCAAGGCAGGCTTGACGCAGATAGCCCCCGCCATTTTCAGTGATGGGTTTCCGAGCAACGTGATAGTTTGCGTCATTTATACAACTGTAGGTACTCGCACACACGCACTGCTTCAGGCCAGCAGCCTAATGATCGACAGAACTCCTGTGGGGGTTCGAGCTGAGCACGAACACTGCTATGCTGTTCTTTGGCAATACGACTGCATTAGCTTTTTGCATATGCACAGATTGCAACAGCAGATATCCAGGCCATTGATTTCTCCAGCAGCTGTGCACGCATGAAACTGGATCATCCAAAACACGGTTTCAACCACCACACAAAAAACTTAGCCATCGCCACACATTACACTCACACCCTCGCAGCCGCAGCGACTGACGCCGGCGAAGCGTCGACGCCATCCACACTCTCGAACTGTACATTCGGCGAAACCTCCGGCGTGTCCTTCTCGCTCGGCGGCACCACTTGCCAGAACTTCTGCACCTCGGCCGCCCAGTCAGCAAGAATCTCCCGTGCCGCCACCGAGCCCGTCCGCTCCGCATGCTCCTCCAAGAGCCCCCGCAACAACGCCTCCCCCTGTGCCGTGCAAACCCGCTGCACCATCACAATTTCCGGGTTCACCTTCCCACAGAACGTCCCATCAGCATCATAGAAGAATCCCAGTCCGCCTGTCATGCCCGCCGCAACGTTCCGCCCCACGGCACCCAGCACCACCACAGTCCCACCCGTCATGTACTCGCAGCAATGATCCCCCGCACCCTCACAAACGGTCTGTGCCATGGAATTCCTCACCGCAAAACGCTCGCCAGCACGGCCGCGCACGAACAGCTTGCCGCCGGTGGCTCCATAGAGGCACGTGTTGCCCACAATGGATGCATGCCGTGCATCGAAGCCTGCGTCGGCAGGTGGGAGCAGGCTGAGCGTGCCGCCCGCCATGCCCTTGCCGATGTAGTCGTTGCCCTCGCCCACGACGGTGACGTCCATGCCGTCCACCAAGAACGCGCCGAAGGACTGCCCAGCCGCGCCAGACAGCTTCAGGGTAACGGTGGCTGGGAAGTTTTTCTCACCCCATTTCTCTGCTATGCGGCCTGCGAGGCGCGACAGGCATGCCCTGCAGCAACAGTGTCGCTGTGAGGATGACACGAACTAGAACGGGCTGACTGTGAGGATCACACAAGGGCACGAGGAGCACTATCTATCGGTTTGGATTTGTAGCTGCGGAGTCAAGCAGCAGCAAAACTAGTTCTGTGGCTGCCACAGGATGGGCAACTGCTTCCCACTCTCGAAGGCCATGCACCTGATCAGGGCCTCAACCAACTCACGCCATAGGGGCTCCGCATCCGAAAAATTTGCCTTCATATCACACAAAAAAATTCCACTCCACACTCCCATCCAAGTGAAACACTGCATGTAAACCAAAAAAACAGGTCTGCGAACTCACAGAACTGCACCCATGAGGTACACAGAGCACCTCGAACAGTAGGAGATCATGATGCAGACATCATCACTCAGTACTCTTTGGACAATCAGTTACGTATCAGTACGAGTCTGGCAGTATTTAAAAAATGAAATGTAAAGGATGTATGCATCAAGATCCCCTGCTATTAGTAGTGAGTATGCACTTAAAAACAGGCTGGGTGGAAGGGGCTGCGGTCAAACAACTTTGGCTGTGCAGCACCCTCTGTGAATCACAGGCAACATGGCCTACCAGGCGGCTGGGCCAGTGAGAACGTATCCTCACCTGTCTGTGTTAACGACCGTGAACGAGCGCTCCACGCTGGTGCCGTCGGCAATGGCAGCCTTCACACCCTCGTCCTGTAGCAGGTCATCATCCAGCACGGGCCCATTCTCGTGCGTCGCCTGCGCGATCCGCTGCTTCGACGTCCACTCCGTTGCACCCGCAAACGTTGTCAGGAAGCTCAGGTCCAGCCCGCTCGTCTTTGCAACACCACCCGCCTCCACGCCCACAGCATCGCGCTGCTTGAGCAGGTCCGCGCGGCCGACGATCTCGTCCAGTGACCTAAACCATCACATGCCATGTCATCATGAGTCAGCAAATACTCCATGTGGAGTTGCAGGGTGCATACCGCCTGGCACGAGGCCTGCAGGGGCACAGGCAACAGAGGCACATGTATGCAGTAAAACTGGGATGCTGCACATCCAAAAACAAAAGATGGACAGGCGTGCCGCACTGGTAGTGTATGCGGCAGTCACAGCGGATCAGGCAACGCAGAGGACGCCAAGCAATTGCATTGCACCATGAAATAGCATAGCCATGTGACTTCTTCTCAGCCGGAACCCCCACGGGCCAAAAAGGGTAAAAAAAGCAAGCGCAGGGATGAAGACTGCCTGAGCAGCTGCCCAAGCTGCGGCAGGGGGTCGCAGACGCGAAGCAGCAGCTCAGCGTGCTGACGAGGCGGGTGCGGCTGCATCACTTGGATGCACGAGCCTGTTGCAATCCATGGTTGTGCCCATGTATCTTGGCTGCAAGTGTTTGGCGGCCGTGTGCTATCAAAGCAATTGTGGCTGGTGATCTGTGCACTGCTGTGCCGCCATCGCTCTGTGCAACTGGTTCCGCCAACCCACCGTTTGCTCACCATTGTTATTGCTGGCTCTGATTCATGCTGAAACTGTCGATGGAGCGCATACAGCAGGTTGGATGCTGTGCTTGTTTCTTGTTTCAGAGGCAACAGCCCAGAAAGTACCTCTGAGCACAGGAACCACGTTCTGAACTTGTTAAATGTAGTACCCAGCAGCCAGTGTAGTTTATGAGCGGGTGTTACATTCAAGGCTTGAAAAAGCGTTACAGATTGTGCACACAGCAGTGCTTCCACAACAATGCGGTTGTGCAAGGCCTGGTCCACGAACGTGCTTTCTTGGAACAAGGTCCCTTCGAGTGTTGCAGTGCTGTATGGGCCGTGTGCAGGTATCTGAGACTCAGGATGCACTCGCAACAGCAAAAGCACAATACACCACTGCACAAGAACTTTCCACCGTGCTGGCCACACTTGAAGTCCTACTCCCCGCTCAAGCACATGCCCATTCCGAGCTTCAGAAGGCGCGCAGTAACTTAGCAGAGCTCCCGAGCAGTCAAGCGCAAGACCCGAATGTGCTGCGCACAGAGGTGGCAGCGTGCAAGGAGGAGCGCAGGCAGGTGGAGCGCCGGTTGCAGGATGACATGCAGCAGATTAAGCAGCTGATGGCCCAGGAGCGGGCAGAGAATGAGCAGTGCGGCACTGACACTGCTGTAATCCTTGCAAATGAGCAAGCATTCCATGCCAGTTATTCTGTCCTGGATAAGCTGCTGCATCATGAGTCTGTACGTTCAGGTGTGTGTATGAGTGGGTGTGTGTGCGCGTATGCGTGCCTATTCATCTGTCTGCCTGCCGGCCCACGAGCGTGTGTACCAGGCGGTCTGTCGCTGCATGTGCGCTTCTGTGCACAGGTATCTTCACATGAGAGGTATCCATGGGAGCACATGTTGCACACACCCAGTGCCTGTGACAGAGCAGCATGCATAGCGAATTGAACCTCTCCAAGCATGCATGCTGTTGGTGCAGCTGTTTGATCAGACTTCTGTGTCAGTGTGTCTGCGGGCACCTGACTGTTGCAGCAACTGTCGCCCGTGAACCTGGCAATGTCTGTCTTATGGCGTCCACTGCAACCGACGCCCCGGATGCGCTGCTGCCGGTGTCATTCATCCTACATCCCAGCATTCCCTGCTGCACCGTCTCCAGGACATGGCACACTCCACAAGTTTCGCAGCGCTCATGTTCCAGCCACAAGGCCGCGATGAGGGAGTCCCTGGGCACGGTTCTTTGGTTTTGGTGCTCATGCTCCATCCCACTGCTGCTGGCATGGTGCACTTGAACCAGAGACAGGAGAGCCAGTTGGCTATCGCCTGCCATGGGTGGGCTGCATGGGATTGTTCGTGGATGTGCAGGATAATGGCAATGGAGAAGGAGGTGAATGAATTGAAGCCCGGGGTGCAGCGGCGGACAGACTTGCAGCGGGAGATAGCGAGCACGGAGCGGTCTTCCACGGAAGTGGAGCAGCAGCTGCAAGAGCTGCGAGGGAGCAGGGGCCCTCTCGCGGAGAGCTACTTGGCAGAAAAGAGAGAGTACGAGGAATTCAAGG
>JAYMFU010066758.1:0-11484 GCA_036784835.1 Phaeophila floridearum
CAATCTCTATGGGGGATACCATTCACATAGCAATCGTTCCATACAACTCAATGGCTACTGCGGCAGTGACTGGCCACCGGCAGAGCAGGCGGAACACAAGGGGGATCCGGGGCGGGAAGCGCAGCAACTGGGCGACATACCTGGTTGAGCTGAAGTGTGGAGCGATGGCATCGTAAACCTTGTGCACGTGCTGTGCCTCCAACTGCTCAAGCTGCTGTTCATGGGGCTCGTTGCCACCTGCCTCATGTGAGCACTTGTTGGGGTCAGGGGCGCTTTCCCCTGGACTACGCACTGATGAACTGCTAGCCGGGTACGCGCGCACGGCTGTAGTGGAGCATTCACTCATCTGCAATGGTTGCGATTGGCAATTCGCAGCCTTACAGCAGTCCGCTCTGCATTGCTTTACCCAGGTCTCCTCCTTGTAAATAAATGTAAATAAATGCTGCACCTGCTGCAGTGGTACCCTGCTAACATGCACGGATGACATACACAATGTAATCCTGGCGTTCCTGTTGAAGGACACGCCAGGTGCATCAGCGATGCCCCAGCAACCAGAATAAGTAACAAACCGTGGTGGACTACATCTCAGTTCTTGCTGCTCTTGAAGGAACGCACTCAGAGGCATGCATCGCAGGGTGTGTCACCCGCCCACCTCTTCCAACTGGTGACCAATTGGCAGACTGTTGCATGCGTGGGGGGTTGGGGGAGGTCAAGAGGCCACCTCGTGACTGGATCCGGTTGCAAGCAGGGACCTTGATGCTCATTCAGGTGCAGCTATGGTTTTCGGGTCACCAGTGCAGTGCTGCGCCTCATGGGCAAGGCCCCCATCACCGCCCTGGGACGGGGTGGCAGTGGTGCGTGTGTCAGACCATGTTGCACACTCGTTAGTCTCGGGTTACAAGCAAGCCCGTCCCCAGGGAAATGGGAATTTGCTGCAAGCGAATGTGAGGTGCATGCGTTCCTTTTTAAAACAAGTTCAAGGCAGTTTGTCAATAATCTATGCTCTTGAGACTGAACTGACCTCATTAAACGCATTGGAAAGGTTCCAGATGCACTACTGTGCTGAGGTGGGCAATAGTTGTAGTCATCAGCAACAGGCACGGAATACGAAACGCCGCTATCGGGCGCGGCACCAACTGCAACCTACGTGGATACCGGTTGAGTGCACTTGGCAGTGTGACTCTGAGATCCCGTACCGCTGCCCGTCGCTGTTGGCTCGCGCGCGTGCGCCGCTTATCTCTGAGGTACCATGGGCGCGCTCCGGGACGTCTCCAACCCGGCGGAGTTCCAGAGCACGGTCGCAGCGCAGGCTAACGTGGTTGTGTTCTTCTGGGCGCAATGGTCTGAGCCCTGCAGCGCCTTAGCGGATGTGGTTCAGGAAGTAGCCAGTACTTCCGACGCGCTCTGCTTCGTCCGGGTGCGTGCCAGCCTGGCACACACCGCTATCGCCCCTGTGCCGCCCCGCGCGTGGTGTGGGGGTGCGTTTAGGCGGATCAGGTGCCCTCCAGGTGCCCGCCGGCTCCGTGCCCCACGCTGTCCATGTGGCAGACCGTTTTTTTCTGCTATGCGTGTGACAGACGGAGCTGTTGCTCAAGTGCACCTGGCGAACAGGCGTCAATTCACCACACAAGCATCCAAACTCTCACCACCAGGCCCTTGGTTTGTGCTATGCCAGCATGTTCTGCACACCTCAGCAGGCGACCTCTTCTTGCAACCCGCATGAATGATCCTGCTTTGTAGGTTGAGGCAGAGAAGGTCCCGGAAGTGAGTTCACACTTGGAGGTGACAGCAGTTCCCACCTTCGTCTTCCTCAAGAATGGACAGGTTACCGACAGATTGGAAGGATTCGACCCTGAGGCGCTGTTCGATAAGGCTGCGGTGCTACAGGGGTCCGGGGGCGCGGCTCGGGCCGTGCCGCTGCAGGAGCGACTGCAAGCACTTGTATCGCAGCACAAGGTGATGCTGTTCATGAAGGGCTCCCCAGATGCCCCTCGCTGCGGGTTCAGCAGCAAGGTGGTCGCTGCGCTGCAGCAGGCCGGCATCACGTTCGGCCACTTTGACATTCTGAAAGATGATGAGGTGTGCTTTGTGGTCTGAAATGGTCACTAGCTAGGAAGCAGGCAACGCGTGCCTCGCAGAGGTTGCTGTTGAGCTTTCTTCTTCGTTTGTAAATGGCCACGTGAGTGGGCCAATTTTCGTGCGCCCTTGTGTTTGCAGTGCATAGACGCATGCATTTGCATTGTACACGGGAAAATAGCAACCAAGGATAAGACCAAGTATGAGCTACTGGACTTGCCTCTTGTTTGCACTTTCGCAGCTTGGACACACATGGCATGAGGCGGCGTGGACATGCACATGTGTGGCACTTGCACATGCATTTGCCGTCCACATCGTCCTGTCTCACGACCTGTGGATGTCTGATTGTGAGTGTTCAGGACTGCGACATGGACCAGCTGCCCTTTGGTTCCTGGAACGAAGTGGCCGTCACTGCAGGTGCGCCAGGGGCTGAAAGCCTTCTCAGACTGGCCCACCTACCCACAGCTCTACTGCAATGGCGAGCTCGTTGGCGGCTGCGACATCATTCTGGAGCTCGCCCGCTCTGGGGGGCTGCACGCGGAGCTGCAGGGTGAATCGGTGCTGTTGCCCTCTGGTTGCCTCCCTCCCTGCCACTTGTGCTTGTCAGGGTTGCGTCGTGTCTGAAGTGATTTTGGCTGGAGTGGCGGCCACAACCTGCCATTAACAACTTGTAGCTGCTACCGCTTGCAACAGCCCCAGCTGCAGGATGCCAGGACCTGTCTACCACGCAGCAACCCCAGCCACACAGCCCAATCGTGCATTCTGTTTGGTGTGGTTGTCACTTGTTGACTCCTGGACTCACCCGCATTCACAGTGTCTGCCTTCAAGGGTTGGTCTGCATCGCTGTGTCCGCCGTGTCTTATGTGCGATAGTGTGGTGCACAGTTCATGGTTGTGCACTCCGCAGCCTGCACGAGCTGATGCCATGTCGCTGCAGACCCCTGCTGCTGCTGCCGCTGAGAGGCCCGCCACAGACAACGGCGTGAAGGATGTGGCCGTGAAGGCAGACAGCACAGAGCAGCGCATCAAGGCGCTGCTAGGCTCTTCACATGTGCTGCTGTTCATGAAGGGGAACCCTGAGGCGCCCCGCTGCGGCTTCAGCCGACGTGTCGTGGCCGTGCTCAAGGCGCTACATACTGAATTCAAGCATTTTGACATTCTGCAGGTGTGAAAATGAGCTCTTGGAACACCACGGATGCATGCACGCATGTGTGCGGCATTTGTAGCATGACGTTGATTGCTTGGAGCAGGAATTCATGGGCTAGCTGCCTTTCGCAATGTGTTGGGGCTGCCGAACCTGACTGAGTAGTATTTGACTTCAGAATCCAGCAGCAATGCACCGGTGCAGTTCAAGCCTCTGACATGTCTCGTGACAACAGTGAGGTGTCCATGGAGCACCGCCGCACACATTGTTAGTAGTGGGGGCCCCCCTGGGGCCAACCATGACATCACACAAGCACAGCTTCCCCTGTAGCAAACTGCATGTGTTTCATTGCCCTTATGGTCGACAAGTATTCAAGGCAGTGTTGCGGAACCAGCACATGCATGCCGCAATGGCTGTTCCCCATCCACAGCCTAGGAACAAGCAGTACATATACACAGCAGTAGTTGCAGCCAACTACTACAAGTAGTTGTGGCCTACGGATTGTGCTTGGTACCTTGCTTCGGGGTGAGTCTATGTGTTCAACAGTCAACGTACTGGGTGTTACATGATGGTCCCTTGCTTTCCAGGATGAAGAAATCCGGCAAGGCTTGAAGAAATACTCGGACTGGCCCACCTACCCTCAATTGTATGTGGACTCGGAGCTGGTCGGGGGTTGCGACATTGTGGAAGAAATGCACAAGACCGGGGAACTGCAGACCATGGTAACACCAGCTGCGCAGTAATGTGCAGCAGGTGGACCCAGGCTAACAACAGGCGCTTCCTGAGCAAGCACGGGAGCTAGGGGAGTCATGGAAACGGGGCAGCACGTCTCATTCGAGCAAGCACATATCGATCTACAGCTATTTTTGTCCATTCTGCGCAACGTTTTCGGCCGTCTCCACGTGCTTGGCTAGCTCTTTCTGTAACCTTTCCTTGAACTCGGCGGCCGTCTCCGCGTCGTCCCACTCCGTGTCCCACAGCGCAGTGTCATCTATCGCGGTCGCGGGAACGTCATAGTCTGCATGTCGGTGCATCGCTCACCACTGCTCACAATCGCCTCATCCCAGCACCGCGAACGCACGGCAAATAGCCACTATTCCTGTGTCCACAAGGCGCATGCGCAGTGCACGTGCGGGACGCGGAATGCGGGCGACAGGGCGCTCGCGAGTGAATCGGGCGGAGCGAAAATCGCGCGCGAGACTCGCTCGGGAGCGCGAACGCGCGAGAGCGGGCGAATAGCCGGGGGGTCGTGGCCGCACCGTTCGACTCGAACTCCTCAAAGATGTCGTCTTCTTCCAGAGAAATGTCTTCCGTGGTTTTGGCGTCCATCGTGACCTATCAGAAGTTTCGAGCACGGGAGTGTATTCACAGCCCTGGGTAGCGAGCTGTGTACAGGCACTGCTCGTGTATAGCAGCGATGATGCGCTGCAGAGCGCTGGCGATTCCTGCCCGCGCATGGCAGGAGAAGCTGCAGGTCCAGGTTCTTGCCATTTGTTCGATCCAATTTGGCCAAGTTTTGGCCAAAACGGTGTATAAAACCTGCGCGTGGAGTGCGGCTGCACACTCGCGTTATCAACTTTCACACGGGCGCACTGGCACATAATGCAGAGTCGCTGTGGACAGCAAGTGCTTCGAAGCGTGGATGCCTGCCTCGAAAGCGCCTCGTTGCTGAATGCTGTTACCTAGGTGCCGGACTGGCCGGCCCAGGCGCGCCCTGGGAGCCGCAGCAGCAGCTCCCGGTCTGAGGGTGTCAAAACAGAGCGCCCTGGGCATCGACTTTTCCCTCACCCGCAGCGGCATCGCCGTCAGCCTCTGGGGCGAAAAACCCAGGCCCCTGCAGGTGAGTCACAACTGCCGGCCTGCTGCCTTCGCGGCACCCTGGCGGCTACAGCCATGCATCACACAGCAATTGCATGGCTGGAAGGTGTCTCGCATCAGGAGCCCATGAAGCAGGGATTCAACCTGCATCCCGATGGTTAGGTAACCATGCATGAACTGGTGTTGCATTTGCCCGGCAACCTGCTGCATGCGTACGCCACGCTGCAGCCAGGACAGGCTGCCCCACAGAATACATCAAAGCATGATGGATAGGGGATGTGAGAATTGCATTGGAGCGAGCTGTGAATCACGGCGGGGCTGAAGTTTGGCAGTGCCTGGGGATGCACGGCCAGCCTCCTCGTGTTCCTCATCGCAACGGAACCCGCCTTGCCACCAGTTGTACAGGCTCACGATCCCCATGCCCCTGGTGGCAACTCGTAGGCAGTCTGGCTCGCAACCAGTTTGGCTGATCGCGCAGATGTACAGTATGAACTGTCTTTGAACTATCGTGCAAAGCTTGTGTTGATGCGCTCCGGGAAATGCTTTCTTGCTTATCACGAACTGCATCTTGTTAAGGCTGGGATCCCTGTTATGGTGCATGTGCCAAGAGGTTTTGCAGTGGATGGCCACCGGGGAGGGCTGGTCTCCCTACCCAGGTGCACCTCCATACGCACGTACTCCTTGCGGAAAATTCCGTTTGTTTGTGGTTGCCAGGTCCCTGGAACAGCCCCTCATGCTTAGCCCATCCACACCGGCCGGAATTCCTACCAATCAATCAAAATCCAACAAACCCATCTTACCACGGTTTGAGTTCATGTTAGCTGTTCTCATGTTCAGGTGCTTCGAAATTCCAAAACATTCGTTGAGACGTCTAACCGGATTCTAGAGGTCGCTCAGCACTACGATTGTCGCACTCTCGTGGTAGGCCTGCCTGTGACAAGGGCTGGTGATCTGCGTGACGACAACACGGACTCGCTGTCAGGCAAACGATGCCGAAACTTTGCACGCACGCTTGCAGCTGCAGCGAAGCCCGGCGGGCGGCACGTGTACCTGGTGAATGAGGCATACACAACGGTGGATGCCATGCGGCGAGACCCAAGGGAGCCCCCAAAGGAGGTGTGCGGGCGGCCAGCTGCATGGTTTGCATGCATCCCCAGCTTCACTGGGTCGCCGTGTGAGTGTTGTACCTTCAATACTGACCTATCTGCAGGGCATGGATGCTCACACACTCCCATTAACAGACACATACATACATGCGGGCATGCGCATGCATGTGCGTGTGCGCGTACACACGCGTGTGCACGCGCGCGCGCGCACACACACACACACACACACACACACACACACACACACAGTGTCTGTTGTACGCGAACAGAGGCTGCTGTCAAAGATTGCACACCAGTACACACTTTGCAAGCGATTGTCTGTCGCCCTTGGGCAGCTGCGCATAAAAAATGCCTGTCATATGTGACCTGACGCACGCTGATCCACTGAACAACCCAAACAGTGTGCGCAGCTGCTTCATGAATAATGCTGGGTGCGGAGCGCAATTGTTGTACGTGTATATTTATTTGACGGTACAACCTGGGCCGCCAGACGTGCTGCTGTTGCTGACCAAGATGACGCAGCGGCGCTTTGTTCTTGCCAGACTGAGAGATGCGCTACAGCAGCTACGCGCTTGTATAGCTATTGCCGTTGAGATTTCCATGCATGCTGTTGTAGCGACCCACCCATAGCACCCACCCAAGGCTTGTGCAGCTGTGCCTTTGTGAAGGTTCGGCTGGCGCCGCCGCGTGTTGCCATACGGTATGTATGTGGGCTGGCGCTGCCACGTGTTGCCATACGGTATGTACGTTTCCAGGCCAATGTCGGTACAAGCAACCCGTTTCAATTCAACAACGACAAGTGTATGAAATGTGTCAATACTCATCGTGTGTACCACCGACTCATTGGCATTGCACCCACCCTTAGCTGCGACTGCCTGGCTCCCTCTGCAGTTTCTGGGTAAATCGGATTGAAACAGTGCTTTGCTCTTTCTTGGCTTCCGAATAGTGCCTGCAAACTTGCTCTGTTTGCGTTACAGTGCGTGGGCATGCAGGGTCAACGGGATGCGGTGTCCGCTGCTCTCATCTTGAGCAGCTTTGCCGCAAACACAGACCAAGCCCTTCTGGTTGAGGTGTGAAGGCTACAAACAACGCAGACTCTACACTCATCTTGCGGCGGCAATCCAATCGGCCCGGTGCAGCTCTGTTGAGCAGCTATCCAGCCGCTCGTGCGCGCCGGTAGTCGTGTACGGTGCCTGACCTCGAGGTGCAGCTCATGTGCTACTAAGCAGGCGCCCGCTTCTGGCGGCGTCGCCGTAGATGCGCCTTGCTGAAATGCGCAGTGCACGTGGAAGTTGGCTAGTGGGGCGTGCTTAGGTCAGGTGGGACAGGATGTTGCCCGTGAGCACGGGGAGGTTGACACCATCCACGCGGAGGTCGCTGAGCTCAGCGCCGTTTCTGAAGAACAGGAAGACCGGCTCGCAGCGGCCTCTGATTGCCTTTGTGAGCTCGAGTGCGTCGCTGCTCACGGTGTAGAACTTGAGGCCTGCAGGGCACGACCGGCTGGACCGTGCTCCGGTCCTCCTGGGGCGAGCACTCCACGCCCTATCCCACCCTCCCAACCCCACCTATCGCGAGCCTGAAGTGAACAACAGACCCGCGGCCACGAGCTGCGCTCTGCTTCTATCTCCAGATACATGCATGCGATGCTGGTGAGGCGGCGTACCTTTCTCGCCGTGGTCGAAGTAGAGCCGACGACAGGCGGCGCTGATGGCTTTGCACGGGCCACACCAGCTGCTGTACACCTCCAGAACTGCGTGCACCAGCGCGTGGCGAACGGACGAGAGGCGCGCGCGGCAGAGGCCGTAGAGCGTGCTCGACAAAGCGCGAACACCGCTCGCCTATGCCGCTGGGTCCCAGTGATACCCGCTGCACGCCGTCCGTACCTTGCAGGACGTTCACCATGTTTGTAACTTCCTCGGCGAACGCCTTTTCGTCCTTGATTTCCGTTTGAAAGGACATCGTGTCCGGCAGCGATCGCGTCCGTGCACGCTACACGATGCGCACTGCAATGCTTCGGGGCCTCGTGCCCGCCTCTCCACCATGCACGTCTACGCACGCTCAAAATGCGCTCGGTCGTGCGTTTCCCCTTGTTGCCTTGTGCGTGCGCCAGTGCACATCACACGGCACTGCAGTGGTCAAACTGGTGTATTCAAACGGCAATCGTTTGTGCCTGTCGCAATGAGGCCTCGTTATAGCGGGTCAGTGTTTAAGGGGATGAATCCCGTGGAGATGCTTGAAAGCATTGCCAACATGTCGCCGGAGGTGCGCGTACAGCATGTTTGCGGAAATTCACCCGGCAACCGGGGCACCGGATGCCTGCTGAGGTGGCACACGCGCGCGGGGGCACATGCCTGCCCCGGGCGCTGCAGCAGCCGGCGCGCACCGCGTTCAATTGCTTGCGCGCGTGGTAAACTCGGGTCTGACGTTCGTGCTGCACCTGCGGCAGCAGAGCGAAGTGCTCCTGTTCACGGGCGAGATGATCAAACAGCAGAACAACATGATGCGCTGCGCGCAGCTGCGTCCCGCGGGAACCGGTCAGCTGGCAATGGACAAGCCAATAGGGAGGGGCGCCCAGGTGGCGTGCGTGCCCGCCTGCATGCATTGTGCATTGGGCCTGGCGTCCACACTGCAACCACCCCCCGGCCAGGAAGCCTCGTGTGTGCACCGTGTAAGCACCACACTGCCCCACGATGCATTGCACCTGTACAAACTGCAATCTCGTGTGTGCTCTGTGTGAGCGTCACACAGCCCCACGATGCATTGCACCTGTCCAAACTGCAACCTCGTGTGTGCACCGTGTAAGCAACTCACAGCGCCACAAGCAGACTCGCCCCTGGCACAGCACGCCCGCTGCCACCCTGTCGTCCAAGGCCTGTCGTGCAAGGCCTGCACCCGTGCCGCAGGACCGCAACGTCTTTGGAGGGGAAGAGGAGTGCGCGCAGTTGCCGTCCACCTTCGAATGCACCAAGACTTGCAAGGCCGAGCGTGACATGAAGGTCGACGAGTGAATCGTGTGTACTTCTTGAGCCGAGAAGCGCCTCAGTTCCAACCCAAGCGCGGCCGATTGACGAAATCTTCGGCTCCTCCTACCCGCCCTTCTAGAAAGCCTGTCCAGAGTGCACATAGAACCTCCAGTCCTTGGTGCGGTGCTGACCCACCTTGATGCTGACTCACTGTGACACGCTGCCACCCCTGGTGGAACCCGGCGATAGGCGCAGAGTCACCAGACGGCCAAACCTGATCCCATGCATTGTGTGCGTGCCTAGCAGCAGCTTGCTGCCCGAATGCTCATCTTACCGTGCTGACCACGCCACTTCTAGTCTGCATACAAGCCAGTAGCAAGCATGTGTGCACATGTCTGATTCTGGCTTGCTTGCTTGTGTAGGGGAAGTAACCATGTTTGCGTGCTGCGTGCCTGAGGTAACCTTGAATCTGACAGCGACAAGCTGAGACCACAGAGTTTCTCTGAGGCCAGACACGGCCGATGCAGTGGCCGGCATGGGGATGTGCTACACACCGAGCGCCATGAGGATCACTATTGCATGGCACAGTAACATTTAAGTGCACTTGAAACCACTCTCGGTTGTTGCCGTGCCCTGCAGCAGCTGTGCTGGGTGTGTAGGACCTGGCCGTCCTGGCGAGTCACAATTGTGGTGTGGTCTTGGATGCGATGCTGTTGAACCCCAAACCAGTGTCCAGGCAGTCGTTGAGTGGCCTCAGATGTCGAGGTGCCTCACCTGGTCATCTGGTGTGGGCATGCTGATACGCGAGTGCCAAAGGCTCCTTGGCCATGTTCTGTGTTGGACAACCGCATACAGGTGCCTGCGCCGCACTCGCCGCCGTTCCACCTGAAGCGTTTCCAGCCCAGCCTGCAGACAGTGGCATTCATCCACACACAGTAGTTTGGGCAACTGCGCGGCCAACCCATGCCACACACAACAGAGTAAGGTTCTTTGCTGCAGTGGTGCGTGCAAACGGTTCCGGCGTGCGGCAGCTTCGAGCCTCCCGTGCGCGGGGCCATCCTGTCTGCAGTGCACGAGTACCAAACGCGGAAGGACGCGGGGCTGCCCGGCCAGGTCGCGCTCAGCGCCGTCGTGCCTGGTCCGCGCTATGAGCAAGAGCATGGCGTGTCGGGAGATGTGCATTGCGGCGTTCCAGACGTGTAAAGGCTGGAAGGAAGGTGACTTTTGGTGAGGCGCTGACGTTTGCAGAGGAGAGCGCTGGAGAGGTGCGGAGGGTGGGGGATGGGAAGGGGGCTGAGCATCAGGTAGTTGGCCACAACATGACCCCACCCCACAGCACCACTGCCCACAATGCTAAGGCCGCAGCTTACGACGCTACGGCCCGGGCCCACCGGGATACGGGTCACAGTGCGTTGCCCTCAGTCCACGGCGCTGTGCCCCTCGCCCACCAGGCAATGACCAACAGCGCTATTGCCGCGGCTTACGGCGCTGCGGTGCCGGCGCACTGGGATGAGGCGGACAGCGTTATGGCCCCAGCCCAGGGCGCTGCGGCCTATGCCCACACGGCTGTGACCAACAGCACTATGGCCCCAGCTCACGGCGCTGCGGCCCCGGCTCTTGCCCACACGGCTCTGGCCCGCGGCGCTTCGGCTCGCGGCTGGGCAGGGTCAGGCTTTAAACGTGCTGTGCTGCTGTTCAGTGTGTTTGGCATCATGCACGGCGATCGCTCGCTCCCCGTGCAAGCTCCGATAGTTGGCTTCTCGTGCATCCACATCATGCCCTCCCGGGCGAAACACGCGCTGCAGCACAACGTGGCCGACAGTACAAACACCTGTGTGTGGCTGCGAGCAGCTGATACGCACTTGGTGTGCACTCTGGGCGTCCGATTGCTGCTGTGAGTGCAGATTGACATGCTGGGCGAACCGTTCAAACGCGGGCAGTTTGAACTTGTGTGAGACACTCCGTTGTGTGACATCTTCATGGAGTCTAGTGATCCCGAGTTCACGGGCACGTGCGGGGCCTCAGGTGACGTGTGCCGCGAGCAGGAGGAGTACTGTGAGCTCCTGGAAAACACGCCCAACGGCACACCGATGGGGTGGGTCGTCGGGACGCAGACTGCGAAGAGCGTGTTCGGCTTCGTCGATGGCCGCTCGCTGGTTCTTCAACAAGACCTGGTGACACAGGTGCGGCGGCCCGCTGTTGCAGTGCTGTTTCTCACCCACGCTACGGCCATGCCCCGCAGGCGCCGCTTGCTTGCGGTCCCCACACTGCACTCGTTGTAATGCGACTGTAGCGAAATATCCGAATATATATAATGTATAATATACGATATCCCTATACATCTGGTATTCTGGGATATGTATAATTATATATGTATA